>VWZE01018393.1:63364-128328 GCA_013396675.1 Eubucco bourcierii
CCCCACAAAAACAAACAAAAAAAACCCCACCCAAAACAAAACAAAAAACCCCACCCCACCCCACAAACAACGAACAAAAAAATCGACCAAACCAGCAAACAAAAACAAACAAAACAAAACAATAAAAAGAAAATTTAAAAATAAAACAGGAGAGAGAAGGGAGAAAAAACAGCAGCACTATTTTTCTTCCTAGAAGGCATACACCTGCCCTCACTGATCTGAGTATGAACAGGATCAGGACCAGAGCAATTATATTTAATCAAAGGTATGATATTCCCCTGAACACAGCTCTGGCAGCAGCCCTGCCCAGCCTGATCCTGCTTCTAAATCACAGCTACCTCTCTGCCTCTCTCTCCTGAGAAATGACACAAAGTACAGTGCCATTGTGTGAGGGGGCAGAAAGAAAACTCTCCTGTAGAGGTAGATCCTCGGGTGGCAGAGCCTGGCATGCCAAATCCCTCGCCCTCCAGCAGACACTTGTCACCTCGGATGGTGAATGTGGGCAGCTCAGACTGCCAGTGCCCACCCTTGAAGTTCACAGGGGTTCCACTCACCGTTACATGTACAGCAAAAGCTTCCCAAATCCATGTGCACACACTAAGGAAATATTTAATTAAGCTGCTTGCAAAAGGGGGTTGGAAGTCATTTCCATGTTTCACTCACATATTCACTTTCAAATGAACAGCCCTTTTAGCTTTACCCACAAATATGCTAATTGAGATGCTCCTTATGCAAATATATGCAATTTTATTTCAGCTACAGAGATTCAACTTAAAAGCAGAGCCACAGCCTCCTATCTCTGGTTGCTTTGATGGAGGGAGGTGCAGAGGGTGGGGGGAGTAGGGGACACGAAGCTAAGGGTGGCTCCTGGATACTGCTCTCCTGGTAAAGGCTAAAGACTGGTGGGCAGGCAAATCCAAGACATGGAGGCAAGGAAGCACAGGTTAATCCTCACAGAAGTAGAGCAACCACAGAGAGGTCACATAGAAGAGTGTGGTCCAAGCAGTCAAAAGGCATGTGCTGGGGCATAACCACCAAGTCTCCAATGAAATCAGCCCTCTGCAAAGGAGAGACCTTCCGGCTGTCAGGTCTTTTAGGGTCTGCAAAAAGACCCTCCAGTTCCCTCTCCACCACCTCGCAAGGCACCTCAAAGCAGTGGGGTGAGGCCCCTGGCACAGCCCTGCTCTGGGCACTCCACCCTATAAGACTTGCAGGTCCACTCTGAAGCTCTTCAGGGCTAAAGTCAAATCTTGGTTGTTTTGGGACCCTCCTCACCTGAGGGTCTCCTTTGCCACTTAACTAGCCAAGTCCCAACTCGTCTCCTGATCTCCATTTGCCAAAGGACCTAAAGCATCTCAGACTATCTCCCATGTACACCCCAAGGTACACAGCTCCCTCCCTCCTACTTCAGCCATCCCAACTGCTTCTAACTTAACTGAGCCATTTCTAAAGCCCCATCCTTTTCACACTCTCCCTTCTGCCGTGGTTCTCCATCTGCCAGAAGGGCATCCAACACCACCATAAGAGCACTCACTGCCACGCACCTCGCTCCGCAAGACCTCTGCTGCATTTAGAGCCTTTCTGGGTCAGCACCCCCAGCTGGCCAAAGACCCTGTAAAGCGGCAAGCAAGGCAGCATCCAGGTGCCAGCAACACAGTGAAACACCACTCCCAGCCTGCCTCGGTCCTGCCAGCGTCAGCATGGCCACATAACCAACCCAGTCCTCTGCCCGAAACCCAGGGCAGGAGCTGAGGCAGGGCTCCCCGGCTGTAGGTCAGGCTAGGCAGCATCGTCAGGAGCCTATCCCCAGTGTGCCCGCGTGTTGCTGCTGTCTGTTGCCGGTGCAGGAGCAGGCTGCTCTGCAGCATGATGCCATCTGTGCCGTCTCTCTCCTTCCCACGGTCAGGCACTCTTCCCTCGTCACTTCTTGCCTAAGAGGCTTTCATCACTCCCGATAATTAGAGGGAGGCTCTCCTTCACGTGTTGAAGTCCCCCCTCCACCCCATAGCATGCCAGGAGTGCAAGAAGTCCAGGCAGGCAGAAAACTAGTGATGGAGGTGCAGTGCAGACATAGACCCACAGCTTGCTACCCATCTGCCTCCTCCCCAGACATACCAGGGACCAGTGGAAACAAAGTTTAGGCTGGGCATGGGGAAGGGGGGTCAGACCCTCAGAAGTGCCTTTCTTGCCTCTTTACGTCCTCATGTGACAGAAGTGGCACCAGCCTCCAAGCCACACTTCAGGATCATTCCAGAACAAATTCAGGCACCCCCAGAAAGAGCAGGCAGCCCTGCAGGTTATCAGGGCAGCTCTGCCCACCCCTGAGTCATGCAGGTGCCAAGTTGGAGCATCCTCGCAGCTCAGAAGCGAGTGCACCTCCATGGTCCATTCAGGGTCACAACCATTGCTGCAGGACAAGCCCAGACCCAGTGGTGGCTTTGGGGACTGGCTGAGCACATGCAGAGCTCTGCAGAGTGCACCTCTAGCTGCCATGGTGAGGTTACAGCTGCCTCCATACCTGATCTGAAGCAATGCTGCAGCATCAGACCCAGGCTCCTCACTCACTGTCCCTTCCAGTGTCCCAGCCTCGGGCACGTCACACACCCAGAGGAGCCCAAAGCTCTTCACTGCATTGAGTGGTGTGAGTGGGAAAGGCTGAAAACAAAACTGGTGTCCACAGCACTGAGATAGGCCTGGGCAGCAAACATGAGGTAGAGGGGCACTGTGCACACACACACACACTCAGCCTGCTTCCATGGAGCAGCATGTTCCAGAAAGAAGGACACAGAGCGAAGGGCAGAGAGGACGGATGGGGGCAAGTTGAATGGCACCAAGAGCAAGGGAGGATGATTAAGAAGGGAAACTATAAACATGGTGCTGATGGAAACAGCATCTGCACATGCACAGCACAGACTGCCTGCAAGGCCCCCAACTGCTCCTCAGACCTTCTCTTGGCAGGAGGCTGCATCCTTTGCAAATACTCAGCTCCAGTACAGTCTGCATCTGGAGCAGCAGCTGTCAGGGGTGAGGGGCTGAACTGCAGATCTTTGGGTTTTATATCCATCTCTCTGCCTCAGGGAGAGAGGGGATATCCGGAGGAGCAGCAGGAACAGATGGTCAGTGCCCCCCAAACCTCTACACAGATCTACAGGCAGCCCTGCCCTTCCCAATCTGTGCCCAGACCCAAAGCAGGGAGAGGTTCAGGGGAGGAGATCAGCTCTCGCCTCCATCCGTCCCTGCCCATCTCAATCCATTCCTTTCATGACAGCCTGATCATTTTCTGTCCCTGATGGGTTTTGCCAAGGGCTTTATTCACAGGGTAAGGGTTGGGCACACAGACCCACTGCAGGGTGGTCCAAGGCATCTGCCATCATGCAGGCTGGAGGATACAGAATCAGACCCTGGTTAAGGGTCTTCAGTTGCCTTCTCTCACTGAAACAACACCAGGCTGTACCAGCCCTCCTCATTTGCAACAAAAGTGACATAAACCAGGTTATCTCAAGTGGTCTCTGAGGCTGTGCTACAGGATTTCCCACCTGTCCCAGCCCAGGAATACAGAGATCTGTAACTGCCTTGCAGCTCAGCTGTGCTAACTCAGATACACTCACTCAACTGCTTGCAGCCATCTGTCCATGCCTTTGAAAAGAAAGCATCTGGAAACATCTGGAAACAAGCAGTACTTGGCCATCAGAGAAGCAACCACTCCATGTGTGGGCAGCTTAGCGGTGCAGGCACTGGGAAAGGCAGCAGTAAGGAGTGGCACAAGATCTGGCACTGTCCCATGGGTGCCAACAGGTGCCTCAGCCTCCAGAGCAGCACAGCCCTGCCCTCCCAGCACAACCCCACTGCTTCCAGCCCCTGGGACATGCATTAAAATCCCATTTACTTAATGGAGGCTTATAGGGAAAGCTTGACCTGTGGGACAGCGTCATAGCAGACTCACGTCTCTCCAGCCAGGAGAAGACAGAGCCATCTGGTATGTCTGCCCCTCTCTCCAGCCTCTGACAGGACTCAGCAGTTGATGGGATTTGGGTGTCACAGCCACCACTGCAGTGAGGCACAACCATGAGGCTGGTAGCGCCATGACCACCTCTCAGAAAGGGGAGACAGTGCAGGCATGCACCAGTGCAGGTTTCCAGGCTGCTTGGATCCCCTCTCAGCATCAGATCCTCTGGTGAGATTTCCTCCCTTCCCCTGTGTCTCTGCCTGGATTTCTGCTTCCACATTGCAGTGGCTGGTCATGCTGGAAAGGAGTCTGGTGACGTGCTGGGCACACTGGTGCTCGAAAAACAACAGCATTGCAAAACCTACCCATAGCATTGAAGGAAGCATCAAAGGGTCTCATTTTCTTCCCTATCCCTCTCTCCAGTTGCCACCCCCATCCCTGCAGCCACACTCTCCAAAAAGCCAAATGGCAACAAGATTTACAGAACAGAGTTTGCAGTAGAGAATCTCAGAGAGCAAAAACGAAAATAGTGAGAAGGAATCTATCTTGGCACTCCCTGGAATCGCTCGCTGGCTTTCCGGGAGGATTCCCCACTCGCCCACCTCACTGGCAAGTGCAGGCTCTGCCAGAGGCAGGCAGAGAGCCTGGTGTTACGTCTTTATCTTGAAAGGGAGCTCATTTCCCCACCAGTGCTTTGAAGAGGGAGTTTAATGCTGACAAAGACGACCTCAACATCTGCCTGCGCACGCGCTGGACCCAGGCTGACTCATTAGATGATCAAAGCACCGCGTGGTCTTTAAATGCCTGTGCTTGATCTGCACCCCATAGGGAACCCCCAAGGGAACCCACCCCAGTCCCTCTCTTGGGGTTTTCCACCCTGTCCTCCACCACAAGAACCAGTTTGTCCCCAGGAGATGCAGATGAGCCTGTGCAAGCAGCCCTGCCTTCCTGCCATGGGTTGGCAGTGACCCTCAACCATGTCTGCCTTTGCAAGGGACCCATTTTTCTGCATTGACCTCCAGGTTTCCACATCTCCTTTCCATGCATTTTGCACAGGTCAGCCAGAATCATCTCTTGCCTAATGCCTTTAGGATCGAGAAGCCCAAAGATGCCACTGACAGCAAACATCTGCCCAAGCCCTACAGTAGCCCAAAAGCTTCTAGGGTGTGTTGTATCAAACACCTGGAAGCTTGCCAGATGACTCTGCTGGGCCAAGGAATAGACCCTCAGAGAGGGTGCAGGTCCTAGATCAGAGCTTCTGGAGAACTACACAGAAAAGTACTCCAGGATCCAGTGCTGCTGGTCTGCAATGGAGACAGTCCCACAGCACTGAATGGCATTATAAAGCCCTGGAGTGACGAATAAGACAGCACAGGGCTCTATCTGGTAGGCAACCCCTCAACCTGGGCCATCACATGCCAAACATACAGATACCACAACTCCCTCTTGTATTCTTCCTCCCTTCCCTGGTCCAGGTTGGTTCTAGCAGTCATTGAAAATGCATGGGAAGAGTTTTGCAAAGCTATGAGAAACAAGAGGGCAGGGATGCTTGCGCAGTGGCAGCATCAGCCCCACAGCCTGCACAAGGGCCTGAATGGCACATTTCAGTTATGCCTTTCCAGCTGTCTGTTGAAAATAGTGTGTGCAGTTACTGTGCAATTACTGTGTGCAGTTCTGGAGCCCTCAGCACAGGAAGGACATGGAAGTGTTGGAGTGGGTCCAGAGGAGGGCCACGAGGATGCTCAGAGGGCTGCAGCAGCTCTCCTATGAGGACAGGCTGAGAGAGTTGGGGTTCTGCAGCCTGGAGAAGAGAAGGCTTCAAGGAGACCTGATAGTAGCCTTCCAGTATCTGAAGGGGGCCTACAGGAAGGCTGGGGAGGGACTGTTTACAAGGTCCTGCAATGACAGGACAAGGGGCAATGGGTTTAAACTGGCAGAGGGGAGATTTAGACTGGATGTTAGGAGGAAGTTCTTTGCAGTGAGGGTGGTGAGGCACTGGCACAGGTTGCCCAGGGAGGTTGTGGTTGCTCCCTCCCTGGAGGTATTCAAGGCCAGATTGGATGAGGTCTTGAGTGAGCTGTACTAGTGGGAGGTGTCCCTGCCTATGGCAGGGGGGTGGAACTAGATGATCCTTGAGGTCCCTTCCAACCTTACCATTCTATGATTCTAATAAGGGGGTCAGACTCTCTGTAGTGTACACGGTGGAGGTTGTGCTGGCTTCCCTGAAGCTATCTCAGCTGACACCAGTGAAGAGCTGCCTTATAATCCTCCCACCTCTCTACCACCACCTGAAAAGCTTCGCCTAAACATTTCATCCACAGCTGAGAAACGATTTGACATTCAGGCCTCTGGCTTCCAAGCTGAGTAAAGCCACCCAAATACAAAAAAGAAAAAAAGTAATGCACGGTGATCAGAGACCTCCCCAGCAAAAACATTAGCCTCATGGAAAAGCATATTGTCCCTAACACAGAATTTATCAGGCTGACGTATAGATTTTCCTCCACAAAATATGAAACCCAGATCTGAAAAGCTATTAACTCCAAAGAGATCCATTAAAGACATCTGTCTGCAAATGGTATTTAAAAAGTATTGCATCATCCTAGGTACTGCCATGCTCTTTGGCTATGACTTGACTGCAGGTCACATAGCTAAAACTGCCTCCAAACCCCAGAATTCTTGACGCAAAGAAGATAATAAAAATGTTCACCAGCCTAGAACATGGACTTTTCTATCAGCTCCAACCGAAGCCCATAAATATTAATGCATCCATAATTAGCCTTTTTAAATAATGCATCCAAAATTAAACATCAACGCAGTAATAAATCAGTCAGGGCTCTTTGTTGTAGGTTTGTTTGTGGGGGTTGGGTGGGTTTTTTTTTTTTCCCCCTCCTGTGTCTGACACATAAAATAATTCCCAATTCCCTCACCACCTACTCCCCCTGGACCAGAATGCTGGAGCCTCCATTGGACCCAATCTGATGCCATTTGTACTTAAAAGTCTTCGTTCTCTCATTTGGAAAAATAAAAGCCACATTTGCTTTTTGATTTGCAAAATAATGACATGCAGCCAGCCCGAGCCAAAGCTGAGCTAATGTTATTGAAACCACACGACGTGAAGGGAGACAAAGCTCATCTCAGGAGTCAAGGTGAGGCAGAAAGTCAAGTTCGCAAACTCTCCCTCTCCTCCCTCACCAGCACAGCACTCCCAGGAGCTGGGATCTGCTCCCTGCACAAAGGGCAGGCAGGACAGAACCCCCTCCAAAACATTTGAAGGGGCTTTCATCCAACACATCCCCCTCAAGAGCTCACTGCAGGTACCCAGCCTGGGTGCCTGCATCTCACCTGCTTTTCCCTGATCAAAACGGAAAATCCAAACAGGTTTCAGAGAAGCAACCTGCAGCAGAGGCCCCCGAGCCAGGCTAGACAATTTGCAATAAGCCATCCAAGAGATCACTCTGCATTTGCTTATCTATAATTACTGATCAGCTGGAGCACTACCATCCCATGGGAGGTTTCTGGCAGGGTAATAGAATCGTTTGCATTCTTGAGCTCCAAATTCTTTGCCCTAACACACTCCAGCATCTACTCCAACATTCCCACAGCAGAGACATCTCTCCACTGCTCAAGCACACCCATCCATAGCTCCTCATCAGGAGTTTGCTGTTAGAGGCTTTGGACACCCTGCTTAGACAGCACATCAATAATCCACACCTCCTCTATTTTATTACATGCATATCTCAAATTGCCTAAAAACCCTTACGTGGAGTAGATTTCACAGCAGCCTTTCAAGAAAGAAAATTCACAGTTGCTTCCAGTTAGGAAATTCTTGGGTAAACGCCCCAGGATACGCAGCATGCTCCCTCCTATGTTGCTGTTAACTTTCCAGCTCACTCTCTAGCAAGCCTGGGAAGCAGGTATGCAGGAAAACACAGGCTTCTCCTTTTGCATCACCAAATCACTTCTGTTAACTGCTTCCAGGAATAATAAGGTGCTCGGCATTTTCGGTCACATGGCTACAGGATGGCTACAGCCTGCAATGCAGTAAGCTCACTTTTTTTTCTTCCAAAGCTCTGCCAAACCCTAAGACCTGTTTTTAAGTGAGGTTTTGCCTTGGTGCTACACGTTGCCACATGCCAAAAGCAATTGTGGCTGCTCTGGTCACCATCCCAGTTTACAAAGGCAGATGGAGGCAGTTTCTCAGTGCAAACATCACTATACTTGACTGCCCTTTCCTCCTGCAACATCAGCACCCACAAAACTGAGATTTCTCTCCCCCATCTCACACTGTCTCACCATCTGCTCCCATGGCACACTCACAAAGGCCAAGCCACTTACGACTGATGGACACTGCAGTTGTAGAAAACAAAATCCACAGAGGCAAACTTCTTTCCTGTCTCCTTAGATTTCAGGTAGAGCTTCACCACTCGCTTGTCCCCTGGGAAAGACAAGGCAAGAAAAGGCATCAGAACACAATGCACAGCCCAGCATTCAGCCCAAGGCTTGTGATGGGTTGGAGGGAGCTAGGCATCACCACCCAGCCCAGTTAACTAACAAAATCCCCTGTGTCTGGCAATAAACAGTGCTCTTCCAATCAGCCACCAAACAGGTCAGCAGAGCCCTAACACAGGTCTGAGCCCCTGCTGCTAACTGCAGCCCTCCTGGCATGGAAGCAGATGCTTTGAGTTGTACTGGTGATACTGAAGGAGAGCTTAGCATTTCTGAAGCCAGCAGAATGTCCTAGAGCCCATGGCTACCTGGGCATGGCCCATGACCTGCCATAGCACATTTACCAAGGAGTGGTCCATAGGTGGGAAGAAGAACAGGATGCCCCAGGCTGGTGCACAGACCAATACAGCACCAGCAAGCAGCTGTGCTCATGGCTTGGAGGAGACCGAGGGCCAGTTCCCCATGAGCATCAATGTCCTTCTCCTCCTACACCCCAAGAACCCAACTCAGGTCCTGCTCAGGGACCAGAAGCTGCCATTGTGGGAGGACTGTCCTCTTCCACATCTGCCTGTGGGGTAGCAAATGGGACAAGGTTTGTCTCAGGCTTTCTTCCAACCCAAGGGCACAAGGCTCACCGCGGCCCCTGGTGATGGGGATTACATCCTTGGCAGAGGGAGAACTGCAATAGATCTTCCCATCCTCGATGCGGCTCTCAGACTCAGTGAAGTCTTCGAAGGAGCAGTTGACTCCTGCCGAGAGGTCTGGGACATTCCAGGCCTGCAGGACCAGCTGAAGAGGAGAGGCAAGACCATCAACATCAACTAGCAAAAAAGATTTCTGTGTGTCTGTTATGTGAAGTCCAACCAACAGAAAAGACCAGGGGTGCAATCCCTCCTCTCTCACTCACATGTTCTGGGGAGACCTGCTCCAAGCTTTTGCAAGCAAGCCCCATCCATGGACCTCCCTGTTCAAGTATAAAGAGCAGATTCAAGTGAAATGACTCACAGCTTTCCATTCTCTGTCCTCACCATACCACAAGCCATTACACCTCACCTCTCTCCAAAGACCAAGCACAGAGTCAGGGACAAAGAGTGTTTTGCAGAAAGGTATCCACTCTGTCAGAGCTGAGGAGAAGGAATCCACCTCTCCCTCTGCAAATTCATTCCCAGGGTCAGCAGTTCTCACTTTACAAAATGCTTGCCTTATTTCTAATTTGAATTGTTCACAGCTTCCAGCCATTAGTTCTTGTTATGCCTTTCCTTGATAGATTAAAAAGTCCTTTAGTCCCTGATATTTGCTCCTTGTAAAGGCACTTACACTCTGTAATCAAGTCACCTCTTAATCTTCTTTTTGATAAGCTAAGCAGATTGAACTGTGGAAGTCTCTCACTGCAAGGCATTTTCTCCAGCTCTCAACTCATTTACATGATGTTTACGGGAGGTTTTCAGCCTCTCCCTTCAAAAGCTGGACTCCAGCCTGAGCAGTATCCCCACACTGACCACACCAGACCTCTGCACAGCATCCTGCCATCAGTCAAGGAGATAACTACTCAAGAGGCGACAACACTGCACAGCTCCCAGTTCCACCCAAGAAGCATTAAAGCGCCACAGTGAGGGCTCAGTCCTGGCATCTCTTTCTAGGACACCAGGTGAATGTCCAACTTCTCCCTCCATGTATAACTTTAGACTCAGCTGTATCAAACCTCCATTCCTCTGCTAAACCAGTCCAACTCAAACTCAACTGCTCTGAAGGAAATCTCACCCCACAACACCCCCAACATGTCCCATCCACAGCCATCTTGCAATTATCTCTTCATTACCAACAAACATCAGCCCTTGCAGAAGCACTTTCCAAACTGTTTCCACCCAGTGGCAATTCCCCTCTGCTGAGGACTTTTTGAGATCTGTCACAGAGCCAGTTCTTAATCCACTTAACACATGCTTTATCAATATTGTACAATGCTAATTTTTAATCAGAACTTTGTGTTGGACCAAGTCAAATGCCTTGTAGAAACCTAACAACATCACATCCCACAGCCCCTCTTCTAATTCAAGTCATAATTTCATCAAAGAACAAAAGTGGTTTGTTTGACATAGAACCACACTGACTGGCATTAATTATGTTCCCATCCTTAAATCTTTTTTAATTGTATCCTGCACCAGCTTTTTTCCTTTAGCTTTTCTAAACCTGACATCAAACTGTGCTGTCTCTGACTCCTTGCTGCATCTGGGAGAAAAAAAAAAAAAAAAAGCCAAATGAGCACCTTCTCTGTTTCCAGGGCTTTTCTTAACACTGCTTATTTATTACAAAGTCACATTGCTACAAATATCTGCAGGCCGTGGAACTCCTTGGCCAACTCTTATAGGACTCCTGAGTGTCAGATATCCAGAGATGGCAGTTTTCAAAACTTTATTGCTAGTATATGCTGTTTCATATTCTCTTCACAGTGCTAATGGCCTGGAAAATACTTCAAGGAAGTCCATCATCCTTTCTGTCTGCACAGAGACAGAGCAGCAAGTTGTGCATCAAAGCCTCATCCCAAAATATCTACCGCAGGCCAGGGTCAGAGACAGGATATTGAGCTAGATAGATCGCTGGCCTACAAATGGCATCTCTGATGCTTGTGTTTGTATTACAGAGAAATATTTATTGCTTGGTTGTGTCTTTTCTGAATAATCATCAGCTGGTTTATCATCTCCGTCGATAGGTCAGCCCTTATCAATGCCCTGCGCTTTGCACTGTTTTATGTGTCTCAGACCTCCTCTCTCCCTGTTTGTCGTGTAGTCATTAGTTATTTCTAGTTGCCATCATCTCCAGAGGGTCAGGAGGTGGATGAGGGAGGTCTGCAGGCAGCAGAGGTGGCTTACCGGGACCTCTGACATGGTGACGGAGATGTTCTTCGGCTGCACGGTGAGCTGGACGCACTGCCGCAGGTCAGAGGCGAAGCGTTGGGGCTCGTCTGCCCGCTCACACCGGTCCTTGCGTGAACATCTGGAGGGGAATGAAACCACCATGGTGAGGAGGACAATCCCCTGGGGTCCCGCATGGATCTGGGTTGACACCATGGCAGACAGACCCTTTGGTATGGAGGTGATACCTAGCTAGGGCACCTTGGGTGCCTGAGGCCTGTACAGGAGCTCTGCTTTCCCCTGATGCCAGCACAGGGACTTCTGGGGGTCTTTTATGTTCAGCTTTTCTTATCAACACAAAGATATAGAACCCAAGAGCTAATGGACACTTAAGTGCTTACATAGGCATTTGTGAGCACTGCCTGGGTGTCATGGGAAGGGATGACAGACCCCTTGGACTACTCTGTTCCCACCACGCTTCAGGACTGAAGTCCAGGAGGTATGTCCCCAGGGAGACCAGCAGTGGGGAGGGACCACGGTTTGCTGATGTGGTACTTACATGTTGTGGAGGACACACCAGCCACAGTGGGGATCCCGGGAGCCCAGGCACAGCTCACAGCTCTCATACTGCTCACAGCTCTCCACTGGCACCCGTGTCACCTGCAGGGAACAGGCAGGGAGAAATGGAGGATAATGAGTTGTGCTTCCTGCTGTGCCCATGGCTAGATCCTGCCAGGGACAGGACTCGCCTTGTGGCTCCTGCCCCATCAGACAAGGACGCAGTGGTGGGGAGCAGGCTAAGCCCCCACAGTTACCCAGGCAGCATGCCTGCAGGCAACACTTCCACCCCAGGGAGGCTTTTACCCCAGTCAAGTTTCTTCCACCACTGCACCTTTGTAGGATTGTGGGAGCAGGCTGTGCTGGTTCAGGCCCACGTCAGCTCCCAGTGCTGGCCAGGCACCCTGTGGCTGCCACAGCCCCACTCTGAAAGGGTTACCAGTCCTTTATTAATTGCTCCTCCAGATTTGATTAAAATCCCCTCATTCTCAGAGCCCTCCGAGCTCTGTTACAACTGTTCATTTAATTACTTTCCACCAGCACTCTGATAACACTGAGCCATAGTAGGGAAGAGAGTAGGTTTTATTAAGGAGAGGGGAGGAGAAGAGGGGGACAGGGAGGGGGTGCAGGCAGCTGCCTGCTCACCTGAGTGAGGAGCCAGCAGCACCAAGCAGCTGCCTGCACCTGTCCTGCTCTGGTCTCAGTTTCCCCACTGCTGCCACAGGGCAGGACTCATTAATTAAAATTTGCAAAGTTCTCTACTGCAGGCTAAACCTGGGGTGCATTTCCTCATCCCAGTCCAGTAGGGCATGGGCTCAGCATGAAGCCTACAGAGTTGGGATAATGCTGTCCAACCAGCACTCTTCACTTTCCATACTGATAAGGATACCTGTAGCATTCCCTGTTTGCCCCTGACATTGCTTCAGGCAGATGGTGGCAAGGGGGTTGGCAGCAGGACCCCCAAGGTAGACCCTGCACAGGTGCATGCCAACCCTTGGAGAAGACCCCCAGCCCAGGCTAACATAACCACTCCACCACCACCCACATCTCCAACACATCCCCCACAGAGGGGAGGGTTTAGTTTAAACAGGCCTGAGACAGAAGCACAGCCAAGGACAAACATGGCCCAGGACAGCTGCACAGAGGAACCAAAATGCAATGTATTCCTCACTTGGAAAGCCACAGCTTTCCTGTTGTAGAGCAGAAACCAGAAACACGGGCTTGGAGGAAGAGGTAAAGAGCTCTGCAGTCCCCATGGGGCTGTCTAGACAAACCCACTGCCCTACTCCAGCATCTTTCTCCCTCCCAGGCTGGCAGCCAGCAGACCTGCTATGCTCTGAGCCCCACAGTAGTCTCACACACACATCTCTGCTGGACAGAGACTCAGGATCTGTGTTGTCCTGCAGGGTATGGTGTGCGTCCCTGATGAAACCAGATCCAAAAATTACCACTATTGTGGCATGAACCTGCTTCACCTGCTCCAGTGCAGCTCGTGGCTGGATGAACTCGCACCAGCAAGCTCTGCTGCAGATTGGGCACCATGCAAACACTCACGATCAAAACTCCTCATGAGCCCTGATTGCACTGTGAGGATGGCAGCACCAGATCCAGATCAGGTCTGTACCTCTCTGGTTGATGCAGCATGAGGAACAGCAGGGACTGAGGGGTGCTCACCAAGGCCTAGGGGCACACCAGCCCCACGTCCCCATTGCCCCAAAGTGCAAATGCAGCCACCCCAGAGGACAAAAGTTATTTGTGGACCAAGTAGCTTCTGCTAATCTAGGAAAATCCTGCTTAGGAGGGGATGGAGAGAACAGGGAGGGGGCTAATGGCCAGTCCCTCACTGCAAGAAGGGTCAGGAAGACCTCAGTCCTCAGGGACCATGGGGATTTCAAGCAGATGCTGCTAACAATTAATGTCTGGAGCACAGCCCCAGGGAGGCCAGGAACAGCAGGGCCACAGACCCAATGCCTCAGGGCAATGTTTTTCCAGAGAGGAGCTGCCACTCTGGCCTGGGAAAGAAGTCCCCAGGTAGCCCCAGCTCCAGGAAGCAAAAAGCAGACTCCACTGGGGAGCTACTTGAAAGGGACTGCAGGCTGGAGCAGCAATGTAGGCTGCCAAGTCAGGAAAAAGCAGGGTTGCCATCCCCTCCTCTTACCTGTTTCTCAGTCATGGCGTAGATGTGCTGGCGGTCAGGGCTCAGCACCAGGTCTCGCAGAATAGAGCTGCCCTCGTGGGCCACGACGTTCTCATACTGCAGCGCTTGGTGCTTCCGCTCAGCCTGCAAGTCCACCAGGATCTATGGGGAGAGCAAGATGGGGTGAGCACAGTCCCACATGCACCTCAGCCCCCAATCCGTGGTGTGGGATGGGGAATGTCCTCCATTAGGGATGCCATCTCTCCATCCCACAGCAGCATGGCCATGGCCACTGCCGCACAGCTGCTCTACTTCCCTCAGTGCTGCTCAGCCTCAAAGCCTCTCCAACTTGCAGCATGGCACAGAGGAGCTCCTTGTTTGCAGTAAAGCAGCAAACGCCATCTTGCCATAGGAGTACTGAAAGCATCTGGCATGACACACTGCACCAAGCCCAGGGCAGGCAGGACACTGTGGTGCATGCAAGCTGGGCTCCTGTCTCCCCATCCATTAGAGGAAACACTTGGGCTCATGACCGGCAAAGTCAAGAGGGTCTTGAGGAAGCTGAGGGTCAACAGAGGTTCAGAAAGTGCCTTTGTTCCCTGAGCAGGAACGTGGCAAAGGCTTTAATCCCCTTAGAGCTTGCAATTACGTTAAAGCTCTTCCTAAGTACTATGGTTTCTGGCTGTACCAGTGATAACCACATCAGGAGGCACCACGGGGCACTTACTGAGCAGAAGCTAGACTCAGCTCCACTACTTGCCATAAGCTGCCTGCTACCTCTGCCATTGAGAGATGCTTGCTGCTAATGCCATAGCTTGCAATACCCCCAGATTCAAGCTGACCCCTGAGACGGGGCAGCCCCAGGGAAGACAGCGCTGGATAAATGGCTCAGTGGGTCTGGTCTGGTCTGATGGGATGGGATGGGGAATGGGACCACGCCAGCAGCACATTCTGCACAAACCCGACTGGCAGGAGGAGAAGCAGCATGCCCAGCAAGATGGAGTAAATGCTGCCCCAGACCAGCTCCACACTGCTGCCAGCACATGCAGTGATCTGGTTCAGCATTTCCATCTGCAGGACTCAGGACTCCCCTATTGCATAGGGTCAAATTCACTACTAGCCCTGCCCTGATTACCACACCCTTTCCCATGACCATGCCCCAGCTCTTGTGCCACCCATGGCAGTCACCACAGCACGCCAGTCACCCTGGTCCCTCTCCTGCAATAAATCACCACTGGCATTTGCATAGTTCCCAATCAGGAGGATAGGGGCCGGGAAAGCAGGATCCCGGTGTGCAGCTGATTAGCATGGAAATGTATGCGGCTCACAAACAAACTGGGGCCCGTTTAATTAGAGCGGCGCCTTTGATTCACTGCCAGCCTCCTGCGTGCACCAGCCCTGGATTATTTTTAGGCAGTTTTACAAAACAAATGTATTTAATTAAGAAAGAGACCCCTGAGCAACCAGAGAGTGAAGAGTCCTGCACAGCACTGAGCAAAGTGACTGCCCTCTCTGTGGGTACCACTGTGCTAGAGAACCCAGAGATGATGAAACACCCATCCTGAGGCTGCTGGCTGCCCTTTTGGGGGTGAAGGGGTGTGTCTTTTTGACCAGGTCCCAGATCACATTTGCAGCTGCTCCAAACTTCAGAGGAGGGCAAGCCCCAGACACCTATGGTACTGGGCCATGTGATAGCCCTGCCCCACAGTACCCCATGCTCAGTGGTACACAGCATCACCCCCCAGAGCCCACCACTGCCTCAACACATCCCCTTCCAGGTCGCTCCCCTCCTTATTCCCAGTTTTTCCTCTACAAAGTCCTGTCCAAGTCAGCTCTCTGGGGGATGGTAATGGGGAGCATACCCCTCTCCAGCAAGGCACCATCTCCCCACACACACACTGCTGCAACGTGACAAACGCACCTTTACAACCCTTTTATGGGCCACAGTTGCGGCGCAGAGGAATCGATACAGTTTTACCCTGGTTCTAAAATAGATCTATGGCTGGATGTCGCGCTGGCAGTAATTTTTAACTAGGAGGGTAATTTCCCCATTACATTATTGCACTGCACAGTGCTGGGAAAGAGAAAGAGCTGTATTAAAAAGGAAAAAAAAAAAAAAAAAAAAAGGCAACAGACGTGGAGCACTTCCAGTTAATTTGAGGCTCCAGGAAGAACCTAAAAATACTCCTGGTAGTCAAACAGGGCTGGAGCCAAGCCTAGCACATAGCGGGGTGCTCTGGTGGGGAGCACAAGGTCACCCCAGGCATGTGCACATAGGAGTTCTTCTCTCTGGCAACTCTCTTCCTGCCAAGGTTTGGGATTCGGAGAAGTGAAATTGCAAGAGTTGGTCATCCAGTTATTTTCTGGTGGGGCAAAACACAGGGCACAGGGTAAGATTTTGAGCTAGCTCATGATAGGAAAACTCATCCTGCCACTTCTGCCCAGCATGAGGAGATCAGCAGTACACAGACCAAACAACCATTTTGCACCAGGAGAGCCTGACTGCCCACAGCACCTTCTGCTGCATGGGCAGAGGTGGGAACCCTAGCACGAGAGTCTCTGCAGTGTGATCAGCCTGATAGGAACCTATCTCTCCCAGGTGGTGGGAAGGGGATGAGATGCTTGGACATGTTGTAGGTTGTAGCAAGGTGGGCATCAGTCTCTTCTCCCAACTAACAAACAACAGGAAAAGATGAAATGGCCTCAAGTTACACCAGGGGAGGTTTAAATTGGTTATCAGGAAAAATGTCTTTATCAAAAGTATTGTGAGGTACCAGACTGCCCAGGGGAATGGTTGAGTCACCAACGCTGGTGGTAGTTAAAAGACAGATAGGTGCGGCGCTTAGGGACGTGGCTTAGTGGTGACTTGGCAGTGCTGGGTTAACAGTCCAGTTCAATGACCTTAGAGATCTTTTCCAACCTAAAGAATTCTGTGATTCTATGGGATGCAGAAAGTGCCTCCCATATCTCACAGGCACCGGGAGGGACCACTTCCCCCCCCCACACACACACACACACACACCCGCGGGGTAGGTGGGGGCAGGGGAAGAGGAAGAGGATACGGTTTAATCAGAGCAGCCCCCCTCGGAAACACGCTCCTTCCTGCCCACCCTGCCTGCCTTCCCCCCCAGGGGAAAAGACATTTACCAAAAATAAATAAATAAATAAACCTATTAACCTTTCTCTTCATCCTGGCGCTGATATAATTACCCAATACTAATAATTACTCGCACTAATTTCTTGCTCAGGATTCCTACCCTCGCTCTTGCCTGCCTCAGGCTGGCTTCAAGCAGCAGCTCTGCAGAGCTGCCTCCCGTGAGGGACTGGCAGCAGACCCAGGGGGCAGCTGGACCCTAGGGCCACGCCAGGGTGGAGAAGCAGGAGCAAGGTTGGCTTGTCAGGCTGCTGCTTCATTTTGTATATGGAGGAGACCAGAGGCAAGAAATTAAAAGCTCCCTGCTGGTGTGAATCATCTCAAATGAAGCCTGGAAGCTGCTCTGCCAGAAACCCATGTGCACACCACCCTCCCATCCAAGCGAGGAGTCCATCTTATGGGGAGAACACCCATCACAACTTTACTCTGAAGAGGGAAAGGTTTAAACCTGGTCCCTGAAGAAGCCAAGGGGGCTGATGGAAGCAGCAGGAGGACAAGAGACACAAAGGCATCTCACCTTACCAAGAGGCTCCTTGCCTTCCAGGCAAGCCACAGAGAATCCCAGCAAAAGAAAGGTGAGGAAAAGGTGGACATGCAATTCTCCAAGCCCCAGGTACCCCAGCATAATGACTGACCATGCACAGCATGCCTTGGCTGGGCAGAGGCAAAGTCCTCCCTTAGGAGGCCCACAGTAAGTTCCTGGGGATGGTCTGGTCATAGCTAAAGTTGTCTTCCTATACAGATTTTGGAATGGGAAAGCACATCACCTTGCTGGGAAGCATGCACTAGTGCAAGGTCATGGTTGGACAACAGCACCAACAGGTCCTGCTGCTGCCTTGAGCCCAATGCTCCCTTCAAAGCTCTGTTCTCATTCAAAAAGCATTCAAAAGCTTCAGTAGGGCTCAGGCCCCACCACAGCCTGCATTAGGTGAAGAACTGCTGCCCTGAGGATCAGTAGAAGAAAAGGTTGGGACCAAAAAACTATGTGAAAGGCAAAGGAAAGTGAAAGCACAGCAAGGGCAAAACCTAAAGATCAAGAGCAGGTAGCTCTTTTCATTGCAGCACACTTGCCCTCCAGGACAAGATGCCCTCCAGGCTTACCCGGGTGAGGAAGCACCTCCCCACTGTCATAACTGCCGCCTGACTACCGCTCACCAAATCACCGAGGTGAAAACCTCCCAATGCCCTCACAGCCACCAGCAATGGGCAAAAAGCACAGAGAGGCACCTCTCCAGGGCCACCTTTTGGAAAGATGGGCAGCGAGAGGAATGGGGGGCAGCAGCTGTGACCTGGCAGCGGGTCTGGAAGAGGACAGCGGCAGGGCACAGGACTTTACATCTCAGCCGTGGCCAGGGACTCCAGGCAGAAAGGGAGGAAGCACAGCCGGAGAGGGAAGGCAGCTGCAGACATGCCAAAGCTGCCTTCGGATTTAACACATGCTGGTAGAATTTTGACCAGGGTCCAGAGCATGTTGGGGTGGGACTGAAAACATGTGTTTATGGGCACATGTAGGAGGTCCCCAAGAGACTCATTTTCACCACACAGGACACCCTTCAAGCCTGCCATTGGGATGAAGAGGCTCTTCACAGCCCCACAGCCAGCCCCGCCATGGGACATCCCAGCCCTCCATCTCCTCCCCTGCGGGCTCTCAAGGCCCCATCCTGGGTCCCAAGCAGTCCCCTGCAGACCCCTCCTCTGGGCAGGAGAAGTGCTCAGCCAGGCTTTGTACTCTTATCTGTACAGGGTTGTGATTAATTCGCAGCGGCTGGCAGCAGTTACAAGAGGAGGGCGCTTTTGCCCGCCTGCCACACTTCAAAGGCAGGGACTTATCTGCCTGAAACACACTCCACAGCCTTTTCACGGGGACCCTTTCCAGTTCCACGGGGCTCACACAGCGCTGACGGGCAAAGTGAAAGAAAGGCTTATTTATGGGAGTGCATTTCAAAGCCTTCCCCTTCCCTCTTAACACTCACTGGGGGAAGCCAAGAGTCCTCCAGCCCCAGGGATGTCCACTGGGGACCGAAACTGAGCACTGCAGGACAAGAAGGGCCTGTGAGAAGAGGGTACTGGATCAAGGTCCCTATCCCACCTTTGTGCATGTCCTGGTCCCCTCCTGCTCCATCCTCTTGTCAGTGAGAAGTTCTGCAGCACATCCTTGAATGGGGGGGGCTCAAACTTTCTCTTCCCCGTGCCACTGGTGTTGACCACTCAGCCACCATGAAAGGTCTGAGCTCCCTCACCCAAACCAGCATTTCCCTTCATGAGAGGAGGGCTATGCAAACACCCACAGCATTCTGCTTTGATTTTGGCACCATCCACCCAAAGGGCACAAGACAGAACGAGTAAAACCGGGAAAGGAACAGCTCCCAGCAGAGCTGAGTCCCCAAACCATGGGGCTACCTCACAGAGGTAACAGAGGATCTGTGCAGCCCAGCTGCCCCAGGGTGGAGGTGACAGCTGCCAGGCAGTGTCGTCCAACACCATGCTGACAAGCCTACCACAGGAAAGGGAATATTCCATATCCAGCTGGGGGGTTGGAGGGAGAGAATGACCCCCCGAGGTGCCAGCCTGCACAGCCCCTACTGGCATGTGGCCTGAGCTCACCCCAAAGTAGCAGAGCCAGCAGGAGGAGAGACACTTGCTGCCCATCCACATGCCTTCTCCCACCAACCATTCCCCAGGACCGGCAGTGCCAGCAGCTGCTGCCCACATGCTGCATCTCCAGTTTCCAAAGGAGGGTGAGGAGTTTAAAATTCGTTTCCCAGGTCAGCTGTTCTGGGGCATCACACACTCCTCTCCCCACACCAGGAAGGGGCAGGGGCTGTTCAGCAAAACACAGGGTCAGGAGCAGCTGTGGGGCCTCAGCATCATCTGTCCTTGGGGGTGGGGGGGCACAACCAGCAGGGAGAGAAAGCAGGCATGGCATGGGCAATGCATGACAGGGGGCAAGAGCAGGGAGAAGGCAGGGGAGAGAAGGCAGTGGCTCCTGCCGTATTGCAGGCGAAAAAACTCAACAGCCAGGTTGATGAAGGATTCACCTCTAGTTCGTCTCGCTGTCAAGAAAACTCTCACCAGGAGAGCCCTGGCCATGCTTTACCTGTAATGCTTCACCATACAGCTGCTCTGTGCCTCGAAGCACCCAGCGGAGGGAGTACAGGCAGCAGGCAGCAAGGGCACAGACAGTGCTTAGGCGATGCATCTCTGAAGAGCTCGCAGCCGGGAGTGGGGACAGGATGGCCCCACAGAAACATCCCAGCTATGCGGGGCGGGCTGGTGGCCAGCACCCCGGCTACCTCGGCTGCCTCGGCCAGCCGGCCACCCTCCCGCAGACCGCCAGCTGCCCGCATAGGAATGCAGCAGCCGGGCGCGGAGCAGACACGGGACTCCTCCCAGACAGGCTGGCAGCTGCCTGCTGCCGGCTGCTCGCACCACCCGGCACGTCGGGGCCCCGCGGAGCCGGCTGCCAGCCTCCCGGCCGCCTCCCGGCCTTCAGCACAGCCAGGGACGAGGTCTCACCGACTGCTCGCACGGGGCTGGGGTGCTCCTGCCTCACTACTAGCCCACCAAAGGAGTGGGGCGAGATGAGCTGCTCTCTCCCGTCCGGTGAGCCCATTCGCATTATAAAGACAAATATATTTTGTCTTCATAATGCGAATGGCCTCACTGGACTTTGCCTGGGCTTTTGACCCAGGCCTGGCATCACCCCGAGCCGCCCAACACCAGGACTTCAGTTTCGTCACCACAACGAAATGAAAACCAAGCAGATACTTAACCTGGATCAGCGCTCACAACAGTCACAAATGCCAGGGACCTGCCGCCACTGACAGATTCGACATCGTTTCATTTAGCCCGTTTCAAAACACGTTGCTGCCGCCGTGCTGTCCTCGGGTAGTATTCCCAGCTGGGCTGCGGACAGATGCACCACCGCACCCATTCCAGAGAGGTGAGGTGGGAACTGCATGAAGGCACTGGGCTTTGCCACAGCAGGTAGCGGAGAGAAGGCAGCAGGGGTGTGACCCTGCCCAGCAGGACCCCAAAACACAGCATCACTTTCCCCAAACCTCTCCGACCACTTTTTTCTTTTGCCCAAACTCATCTGCACCCTTTCCTCTTTTTCAGCCACCCACACGAGTAGCATTCTCCTGCACAGACCAGGCTTAACAAAGCCAGCCAGACCAGCGTCAGCCCACGCCGCACGGAACGGCAAAGCACGGCGCTGACCAGCACCATGCTCGTCACCTTCAAAGCTTCCCAAAACCTGCCCTGACCAGATATGCCCACACTGCTTCATCAGCAGGATGGAGAGGCACAGCCTACCACACCATTCCAGCAATGCTGACAGAACTGCAAAACTGTCAAAAACCTTTTCGATCTCTCTGTACCACAACCAAACTGCTGGAAAGAGGGAGTGACAGGGCACCTTCACCAAAGTCAAACATGGGTGCAGGAGGGAGCAACAGAGAGAATGAATAAGAGAAAGGAATTACAAGCACACACACCCCTCGTTGAGAGCCACACACTTGCCCTGCCTCCTTCCCCAGCAAAGCCCCAGGTCTCGTCCCCCAGTCCCCATGGTTGCTCTGGCAGTCTCGAGCCATTGATTTCCCAGCTTTGCCCTTCAAAACTCTCCTGGCTCAGCGCCCGGTTCATATCGTCTAGTCACTCAGGAGCAAAATATCTCTATTATTATTGCAATTATTTCCCAATCAGCATCACTCAGGGCTGAGACGGTCAGAGGGGGGCCCCCGAC
Source organism: Eubucco bourcierii (assembly GCA_013396675.1). Lineage (NCBI taxonomy): Eukaryota > Metazoa > Chordata > Aves > Piciformes > Ramphastidae > Eubucco > Eubucco bourcierii. Next base: position 85,205 of record VWZE01018393.1, read on the forward strand.
AAGCGAATCAATGGACAGCCTCTGCCCTGGGGGCTGCTGGGGACTGGGCAGGAGGCACTGGCAGCTGCCGAGCATCACCGTGAAGGGCAGGCATAGGACAGGGAACCCCAGGGATCCCTCCACATCATGCTGTGGCCCAGTAGCATGGCTGTCTTCAGTCTTTGCTGACCCTCAGCCAAGCAATGGTGATGGAAAATAACCTGTGCACAGAGCATGTGTGCAGTCACTGAGCCCATGCACTCTGGCTGCCGTGCAACGGCTCCGCCTTGGAGACACTTCATGGTTAAAGAGAATCGGTGGGAGCTCCTGGACGTTCCAGCAGGGGATGTACAGCAGCCACCAGGGCATCAGGGATCCCCAGGGAGCAACAGAGCATCCCAAAATTACCCCTCCAGCAGGTGCCTGCACCTGGTTGTGCCTTCTTCAGCACAAATGCACTGTAGGACCCCAGCCCTACACCTCACAACAGAGAGTAACACAGGCACGTAAGTGGGTCCCACTGCTTCTCAAGCCACTGGAAGAGAGGAGGGAACTGCACAGGTGGGAAAGCCCAGTAGTGGATGGGAAAGAAAGTTTAGCCCTGCCAAGTGAAAGATAAGAGCAGAAAATACACAGAGAAAAATGGGATTGGGATCTTCTATGTTCCACTGCTCCCTTCCATGCAGGGAAAAAGTCCTGGGTGACAGCAGTGAAGGACACAGCACATCACAGAAATACAGGATTATTTTTCCCCAGATTTTTAATTACTGTGGGCATCCCAAGCATCTCAACAGGCCTCAAGCACACTGAAGCCATGGCAATTATGTGACCCTCCTGGTTATCAGGGGATTTGAATTCCACATGACTAGCCAAGGGTGAGTTAAAACCTAAATGTACCAGAGAAGTCCCTAGGAAGAAAGGACTCACCTGAAGGACTCAGTACTTGGTTTATCAAACAAAAGCCATCCCTTCACTGTCAAGGTACAGGTTCCTCAAGGAGACTGCATCCTTCTGTCCCGTGGGGAACAGCCCCAACCCTTGGCTACCAGTCTCCTGCAATACCCAGCCCATTGCACCAACTAGCAAGAACAGACCCAGAGCTGCCATCCCCAGCCTCTCCACAGCTTAGAAGTTGCTATGTCTCCTGCAAATCTGAACCACCACTTATTTTTCTCTTAAAAATGCTGTTTAGCTCAACAGAACAGCACAAATCTCCTTTTCCAAGTCTCACCACACTTTTGATCAACCAGATCGATACAATCCCAACACAAACACCAAGGGCTTGTCCCACCACTTTCATCTTCCTGGCTGCTTGGGATATGCCTATGGCCAAGGACTCAAACCCCTGCTGCCTGTCAGTAGCCATGGGGACACTCCTGTTTCCAGATCTTTCAGGGGATCCCAAAGGACAAGGAAGGAGGCAGTGGGGGTTCGAAAGGGATGTAGCAGGGACAATGGACAACCTCCCAGGCCTGCAGCACAGCTGGAGATCAGCTGTATCCTCTGCTCCTCCCTTGGCTTCAGGAAAAGAGCTGTTTCCTTCCTGGTTTCTAAAACAACACAGCAGCAAGAGAGGAGTTGCTTGAGGACAAGGTGGGGTCTGTTGATGTGGCAAACAGAGGAGCCAGAGGCTAGAAAAGCCCACAGAGGGGAAGCTGTGGAGGGACAGACCCCAGGGAGGGCAGAATCGGCTTCAGGCTACCCCTGGCAGTGGGCTCTATTCCACTCCAGCACCTGCACCAGTGACCTCACACACAGACCCAGCAAGAGCAAAGCCTCCATTTCAGTGGGGGTGCACTATGTCCTGCATCAGGATTTATCCACCCATCCACCAGACTCTAAAGCATTTTGCAACCCCACCTCATCAGCTCCCCATTCACTGAGCTCCAGCCATGTAAGCACACCAGCTGCTATGTCCACGGTATGCAAGCCAAAAGCCTTATGCCACAGGGATATATTGTAGCTAGGGGGATCTAACAGGAGCTAAATCCACTGTCCATTCACCTCCACCCAGGGAGAAGGACAACGCTGACTGCATGGGGTGATTCAGCTTTACCTGTTTAACAACGACTTTGATCCCTTCCTACCCATCAGGCCTCTTGCTACTGCAGCTCTGGACTGCCCTGGTGTTTTATCTCCACGGACAAATCACATCAGACTGCCCAGAAGCAGCTGATAAGCAATAAACTATCAGAGTCTAAATATCACAGGGCACAGAAACAACATTAAATATTAACACCCAGCACAGGCAGCAGAACTGCACATCCAGAATCTCTTACAAATTCAATGACAAAATCGCACATCATGCAATGCACTTGACGGGAATGTAAGGAATCAGGAAGAGGCAGAAAGTTAGTCACACTTTTTTTTCAACTTTTTTTTTTTTCCCCCCCTCCTCTTTTTAGATCACCATCTTCACTACTGGCATGCCACAATTAAAACTCCAGGCTCTGCCTTTCCTCCAAAACAGTCCCTGCTCCAGACATAAGCACCTCCAAGATTACAGAAGAAATCTTCTGCTGTTCTGTGCCTGGTGTTCCCAGTGATAACAGCCAGCTAAGCCTGGCTTCAGGCTGAGCACGCGGGAGAGTGCCTCCAAATATTTTGCTGCAAATCAGACCCTCTCACTCGCACCACCTTGAGCTCTTGACATGTTTGCTAAATTCCCTGCTCTCACTTTCCGTTTACATTTTAAGGTTTTGTTCCCACACCCTAAATCTCTGGCCCTCCTACAGCAGCTCCCACCTCAAGAACCACATCCCGAGCTACACTACACCCTCCTCTGCATCTCTGCAAAGCCAGAGAAAAGCTATGGTGCCATGGCTCCCCACCATGCAGAACTTGGAGCAATGAAAACCACTTCTCTGCAGCAGGCTCTCCCTTCAAAACCACGACAAAAATAAGGCTCTTCAGTCTGCGGATAGAAGTAATTTTGAAGGAGAGATTGAGAAGATTTAAATACAGAGATTGCTTTCCCTAAGGATGCTGCTCAAGATATTTAAGAGCTCAGGTTTTACACAGCATGGATTTCCTTTGGCACCAACGCAGAAATCCCTACCCTGCTTTTCCAGGCAGCAATCCCTTTGTCAGGCTGTCGGGGAGTGCTGGGTCCTGAAGGCCAACAATGAGCCCCCTGGTGACTACAGGGCTCACCCAAGAGGTAAACTGGGGTGAAAGGGGGCTGGAGGCCATCCTGAGCTTTCCAAATACAACACCACTCTGCCACAAGTAGTTGTAACCTCAGACCTTGCATGTCCATGCAATGGGAAACAAAAAGCACATATAGCTTGCTAATAAATTACTTCTGGAGATGCAAGGCTGCTCTCTGAAAGCTTGGCTCTGGCCAAGACAAGACCAGAGCACACAACACATTCAAATCCAAGTTCTCAGAAGATCTCTGAGGAACACCTACCACCTTCCTCACTGCTGCTGGGGGACCTCAAGTAGAGCTGTCACTCCCTGAAACTTGCCTGCATCATGACCAAGGAGCTGTTCCCAGCCAAGGATGCAGGTCAGCACCCAGCAGCCCAGAGAAAGATGGGCAAGCACCAAGCATGGCCAGACCTCACCAGCATGATGCTGGAGGGAGTGGAAACAACGATGGGGAGACAGCCGCCGGATAAACGGTTTTATCCCGAGACACAACCCTGGCAGACACCCATTGCATTCCTGAGTATCTGTAGAGGGAGGCCAAGGGGTGGGAAATGATGTTAATTAAAGTTTTAATTACTGTAACCAAATGAGTAGTATAATTACTTTATTCTCACGGAGACTTCAAACTGATTAAGGACCACGTGTGTAATCTTTGGGTTGATGTGGTTTTTAATTAAACGTGCTGTCAAAGACGGTGAGAGGGGAAGGTAGGACAATGGCTCAGGACTGCCTGCTCCTGCCTGGACCCCTCCAGAGGCATTCTGTGAGCAAGGAGCCCAGCCTGGCAGAGACATGAAGGTCAAGAGCAGCAACTAGTGCAAAGGGCCAAGGACAGCTGCTTTGGGAAGACCAAATCCAGTGGGGTGCACACAGGTGTCTCAAAAGTGAAGCTGCTGTCCCACACATCGGCCCTCAGCTGCACATACGCCCGAAACATCTACCCTTACAAATATCCCTAAAAACAACCCCACACGGGCCCTGAAAATATTAATGAACTGGTGCTGCCAACTGGAGGGTATGATTAAAAAACAATTTCACAAAGGTATCCTTTTCAAATAATAATAACACTAAAAGACAAAGCAGCAGAAATTAAATTCCCAGTCCCCTACCTCAAATAAATAGTATCAGAATTTGAAATGAGACATAATTACCCCAGCAAGGTTAAAGTCGCTAATGCAGACGGAATACAGAATCACCATCCATCATAATCATATCTCATATCACAGCCATTATTTATAATTAGAAGGCACGGTTTAAAAAACACATAAAGACGCCCATGCAATGCAGTAATTCTTCTGTTATTGCTCCTGGAGGGCCAATCCTCCTCCGATTTGTGGAGTCCAAGACCAGGCAAAAGTAAGTCCCCAAAAAATCATTCCTGAAATGCACCTCACCAGCAGCCCTTCCTAAGCACCATGCTGGCATCAGTAGTACACAGTTGGGATGCAGATGGTTCTAACTGGCCATTTCAAACCTAGGTGGGCTCACAAGGCCTCCAGACAGTCTTCCTCCTTTAACTATAGTGAATTTATATATTTTTTTACTGAATGCCAATGCAAGAGTGGAGCTGAGCAGACACTAGACCCACAGCCCAGCTCGGCAAGGCAGTGGCATACAGGCAACGGTCAGCATGGAGGACTTTGCCTGGGCTTTCTCCTCTGCTGAGTGGATTTTTTACCTATTTTTGAAAACCACAGAACGAGTTGTAGCAGGAGATTGGGAAACCAAAAGCTAACCCCAGAGCTGCTGAAAGCTGCCCTTCTTTGAAGCACAGGCTTTTCAGGCTGCCCCCGTGTCCCAGTGAAATATTAACAAGCTCCCGGCAAAGCAGGAGGAAATTACACTTCATATATTCTGGGGAAGTCCACAGACAGCAGTGCCTACGCAGCAGAGCCTGGCTCTAGAGGGACCTACCTCCAAAATCTCTTCTCCTCCCAGCAATGAGGAGCAGTAGGTCTGCAGCCCTGAGAGGATGTGTGGCAGCTCCGTGCACTGAAGCCAGAACAGGGCCCTTGCACAGAAAAGCACAAACACTGGTGGTGAATAAAAAAAAGCAGCAGCAGTTGGAGAATTTGTTTGGGAACACAGAGCCATGGTGGCTGAGGCTATGATAAAAGCCTGGGGATGGGAACACAGGGAGGACAGATGCACACAGATATATATGTATAAGTCTATGCTAAGGGGTTTTCAGAGATGAAGGAAAAAAGTCAGGATAAGGACAGGAGAGGGTTGAGCCACAGCCAGAGAGGCACAAGTCCCACACAGAACAAGCTCCCCTTCTTGCTCAGCCCTGCCTCTGGCTGTGAGCAGGCCAAAGGGAACAGCCAAAGCTGCCTCGCCTGCCAGTCCCATGACTGTTACTCACAAGTAGAGCTAAGCTTTCTCATAGGTTTCACTAAGCTGTAAACCAAGAAAAAAGTAACAAGGAAAAAACTAATCCCAACAAAAGGCCAGCTTGCAGACACACTGCTCTGCAAAACCTAGGGCATGCTTTTCTAAGGAAGGTTGCAGCAAATGCAATGCAATGAAATACCAGCTGGAGTTCCAGCAAGGTCCCCTTGCCAGAGGTGCCACACTCCTGCAGCACAGAATCACAGAACCATAGAATGGAAAGGTTGGAAGGGACCTCAAAGATCATCCAGTTTCAACCTACCATAAGCAGGGACACCTCCCACTAGTACAGGTCATTCAAGGCCTCATCCAACCTGGCCTTCAACACCTCCAGGGAGGGAGCAGCTACAACCTGTGTCAGTCCCAACACCCTCACTGGAAAGAACTTCTTCCTAACATCCAGTCTAAATCTCCCCTCTGCCAGTTTAAACCCACTACTCCTGTCATTACAAGACCTTGTAAATAGTCCCTCCCAGCCTTTCTGTAGGCATCCTACAGATACTGGAAGGCTACTTTCAGGTCTCCTGGCAGCCTTCTCTTCTCCAGGCTGCAGAGCCCAAACTCTCTCAGTCTGTCCTCACAGCAGAGCTGCTGCAGCCCTCTCAGCATCTTTGTGGCCTCCTCTGGACCTGCTCCAACAGTTCCATGTCCTTCTTGTGTTAGGGCTCCAGAACTGCACACAGGACTCCAGATGGGGTCTGAGGAGAGCAGAGCAAAGGGGCTGAATCCCCTCCNNNCAGAGCAAAGGGGCAGAATCCCCTCCCTTGCCCTGCTGCCCACACTGCTCTTGATGCAGCCCAGCACTCAGTTGCTCTCTGGGCTGCACTCACACTGCAGGCTCATTTTGAGCTTTTCATCATCCCAGACCCTCAGATCCTTTTCCTCAGGGTTGCTCTCAGCCATTCACCACCCAGCCTGGAGTTGTGCTTGGGATTGTGTCTACCCAGGTGCAGGACCTTACACTTGGCCTTGTTGAATTTCATGAGGTTGACCTGGGCACACCTCTCCAGCCTGTCCAGGTCCCTCTGGATGGATCCCTGCCCTCTAGCAAGTCGACTGTGCCACACAGCTTGGTGCCATCTGCAAACTTGCTGAGGGTGTACTCGATTCCTCTGTCCATGTCACTGACAAAGATGTTAAACAGCACTGGTCCCAGCACTGACCCCTGAGGGACACCACTTGGCACTGGTGTCCAGATGGACACTGTGCCCTTGATTGCCACTCTCTGCATGCAGCCATCCAGCCAGTTCCTTATGCAGTGAGTCCACCCATCAAGTCCATGTTTTTCCAGTTTGGTGATCAGGATGTCATGTGGGACAGAGTCAAATGCCTTACTCAGGTCCAGAGTATGAGAGTACAATGGGCAGAGGGACTAGCTGGCATGGGGCACATCCTGAGAGAGGAGCTCTGCAGAGCAGCACCATGTCACTGCCACCATATAAGGGAGGCATTAGCCCTTCTGGGGTTCAGACACTGTGCTCACTTGGCTGTCAGCTCTCCAGGGCAGGTTTTCTCAAATGGTTGGTACCAGTCTATGCACCCTATCATGAATCACAGTATCACAGTATCACAGTATCGCAAGGGTTGGAAGAGACCTCAGAGATCATCAAGTCCAACCCATCACCACAGCCCTCAAGACTAGACCATGGCACTAAGTGCCATGTCTAAACGTGCCTTGAACGCCTCCAGGGACGGTGACTCCACCACCTCCCTGGGCAGCCCATTCCAGTGACAAATTACTCTCTCAGTGAAGAACTTCCTCCTCACCTCCAGCCTAAAGATAGTGAATGATAGTTCTGACCTCTAGGTTGGTAGGTAGAGTACACAAGGTATCTCTTCAGGTTACTCTTTACAGCTCCTCCTCTCTTACAGACAGGCAGCAGGCCACCTAACATGCCAAGGATCAGACCAGTCTTGCATGATCAGATGTCTGGAGAAGACTACCTGGGGATGAAGGAGGGAATGCTCCCCATGGGGTTGTGGTGGGGAACCACTGCAAAGCCAAAGGGTCACCTCCCCACAGCCAGTGCCTCCCCAGGCCCTGAAACGGTCACTAGCCTTCAACCATGCCAGACTCCATGGCACACAGCAGAAGGACCTTTAACCCCAATGGCAGCAAGTTTACCACAACCAAAAGGAGAGAGAGAGGAGGTGCTTTGAAGGATTGAGCAGAGGATCACTATTTGCCCTTCCAAGTGCTGAAAACTAATCTCCCCATCCCCCCCTTTTATCCCATTGAAAACTTGACAGAGCCTCCTAGTGCTCTGCAGTTGAAATTGGCAGGTCTTAAATTAATTGACTGCAATTTTACACAACAACATGTTTAGCTGTGAGCTGGCCCATGGCCCGCTTGGCTCGCCACTGCTCCCCAGACACTTTTCAAGCAACCTCCAAAACTTCATAACACATCTAAGGCGAGGCGAGCAGGCTGCCAACGTGACCTGCTCCCTGCCAAAAACCAGCTCTGCCTCCCTGCGCCCCCACCCCGACCCTGCTCCAGCTCCTCCATTGTTTCTCCTGCTCTCGTTAATGGCTTCTTAAATTATTCTCATCATCTCCAAGGATTTTTGCTCCTGCAAACAGTGAGGAGCACGGAGCAGGCTGGGTTATGGGCCCACTGCTTTGCCATGGAAACAGCAGCAACAGGACCAACGTGCACAACAGGGGCAAGAAAAGTCAGGGTGTTTTTTCATTTCAGTCCATCCTGATGCATTCCTTCTCTCCTTATACTCAATACCCCGACGGATGAAGCTCAAAGCAAAAGACGACAACGCAGTGGTTGTTCTGCAACGTTCTCAAGCACGGTTGGGGTCTAGGGGTCATGCAACAACACAACCCCAGAGCCCAGGAACGAGAGAGATGGTGTCTGCAACCCACCTCTAACCCACAAAGCAACCACGCTCCTCTTAGGAGTGGGTCTGAGCTGGCAATCACTGCTCACACAGAGCCTGCCTGCAACCTAAGCCCCAAGACGTGGGGGCCTGGTCCCAGCTCAAGGTCTCCCGCTGGAGCTCCCGCGAGATGCTGCTGCCAGCGCCTCGGCCAAGCGCAAACCCCAGCGATGAGTCAGCCCCAGCTCCCAGCCCTAATCTAATCCCGTCCCCGGTGCCGGGCAGCTTTCCAGGGCATGTCCACGACATGAAAGGCGGGCTCTTGCCGCGCTGCCGGGTGGAGAGCCAGAGGAGGAGAGGGGAGGATTGCTCCGGCTCTGCCTAGGACTTGGGTCGAGCAGCTGATGCTCCGCGAAAGCCAAAATGAGGCTGGGTTGTTTGTGTGATTTCATTGCTTGAACAAACAGAAACATCCTGTATGTGATTAAGAGCCTTTATGAAAAACACACCAGCACCAAGCCCCGCAGCTGGGGCCGAAGGTACGGCTGTGGCTGGAAGGCAGCGCGCAGCAGGGCTCGGCCGCGCTGGGGTGAGCAGAGCTTCCAGGCAGATTCAGGCAGCCTCATCATCCCAGGGGTGTTTCAGACCATGCATGAAGACAAATATCCCCTCCTAGGAAATAATATTCCTCATCCCTTTTTTTTTTTTTCAATGCCAACCTCCTCAAGCCCTCACTCAAGGAAGCAAGAGGCACAGCAAGGTTACCAACAGTCCATGACGCACAGAGCATGGCTGCACAAGGAGAGGCATCAAGGCCCTAACGCCACTCTAGAGCATTAATTCTTTTCCTTTTTCACCTTCTGCCCCAGGATACCAAAGTACACTGCGCATGCCTGTAGCCTGCTCCTCCTTTTGGCCGTGGGCATCGCCATCCACAGTTGGCATGTTTCAGAGGAGAAATGGGAAGCACAGGCAGGAAACCGAACTGACCACAGTCCACCTCCTAGCCCCACCCCCAAAATATGGAGAAGTCCAGCTCCTGCCAAAACCCAGGACTTGCCTGGACTTGTCCAGCTGTCACCTCTGCAGCCCCTGCTCTCCACCCCAGCAGAGTTGCCTCTGGGGAGCTGTGCCAGGAAAACACATGCTTTGTTTAAAAAGCACAGGCTGAGGGGAGAAAAAAAGCACTTAAATATTACACACACACACACACACACGAAAGAGAGAAAATTGGAGTTTTCAAGTTGTTTCTCTTCGGCAAGGTTCAAAACAGGGCAAGGTTTTTGTTTTTGTTGTGAGGTTTTAAAGAAATGTATTTCATCTAAACCATCCTTGAAACATTCTTGACATTTATTACCTAAACTTTTCCTCCAATTAACTGCTTCTATGCAACTATCATTTTCCTGATGAAAAACATCACCAGAAACTTGAAAGCCATTAAAAAGAAAAAGACCTGCTCACTCTCTCTGTTTCTCCGTGCTCATGAGCATAAACAGAATTAGGGAGGTTAGGGGGCGTCAGAAACAACAGTCTTGACTCAACAGCCTTGGCCGGCAAGAGCTGCCACCCAGGCAGGGACATCAAGGGTGTCTAGAGCTCACTAGATGCTTGCAAAAATGCCCAGCATCACAGGTACACGGTACCAACCCCAGCACTGACCCAGAAATGCACTATAGGCCAAGTCTCAGCTGAAAATTTGTGTTCTTGGGGATTTGGGTTGGGTGCCAAAGCTTTCACAGCACAGCAGTGAGGACACACACACATTAAGTGCAGCAGCACATGCAAGAGGGGGGAAACAAAGCTGAACAGAGGTGAGTGGAGACGTTTCCATCCCAGAAGAGAGGCAGCAACAGCCACCTGGGCGGATATGGTGTTGGGGAGGGACAGAGCTGCTTGCACACTCTTTAGTTGTTTCCATTTCCAGAATAAAGCCCAGGTCTCATTTCAGCAGCCTGAGCAAGCAGGCAGCAGACAAGCAAGGCATCCTCAACTGCCATCTGACAGAGCCAGCTGAAGAGAGGAAGGTAAACAGCAATGCTCATGTGAAGAGACACAGACTAAGAACCTCCACCTTTCCTTAAGCTAGTAGGATGCAGTTACTGCAGTGAGATCAGCAGCTCAAGAGGGCACAAGCTGCAGGGGGACACACTCAAGGCAGCCCAAGCAGCACACCCCAGAGGGACCACAGGTGGTAGGTGCCACCACAGGCTGTGCCAGCCCCTGCACAGCCTCAGACCAGAAACAGACAGTGCCGTACAGCAGAGTTATTGCAATCTACTGTGCCTTCCTACAGAGGAGAGGTGGGATGGCATCATCACATCGTAAGTCCTTAGTCACCAAGATGGACCATACTTGAAGCTGAAGCAAGCACATTACCAGTTCCCTTTCCCTCCTCTTCTATCCACCCCATGCCAAAGGTAGCAATTTTTGCCCTCTTTGGAAACACGAAGCAGCTGGAGGAAAGAAGCCAAAGCTCACACATCCCACACTGCAGTGGACTGGACCCCGTGGGAGGAAGGCCCAGCCCAGGCATCTCATTCCCAGCTGATTTGCTCCAGCCACAGGCTCACACTTTCCCACCAGCTGATTTCAGGGGCTGGGGGGGTGGAAGGAAAGTCAGGAAGGAAACCCCTAGCTGAGACGGGGAGTGTTTATGTCACCTTCTAGAAGGGAAACACGTCTTTAATTTTAAACGTTGAGTGTAAAAACAGATCCCTGGAGGCTCATAAATGTACCAGAAAGAGAGGGAGAGTTACATGGAGGAACCCTGGGGAAATAAACGCAGAATTCGATTTGGGAAGTTTCCATCCCTTTCACAGGGTGGGAATCAGCTGGCAAGGGCCATGCAGGCAAGGTGTAGTTTTGGGGGGTTGGGGTCTTTTTAGAAGATTTTACTCATTTCTCACAAAATCCATCAGAGGTATCACACACACCCCACATACCTCCAGGAAAACAAGTGTGAAAGGGATAACCAGGAAAAACAGATAGTGAGCCCAACCTCATCCAACATCTCCATCCTGGAGGGGCAGAGGTTGGTACAGAGCATACTACAGAAGGCCACTGCCTGCACCTCTCTAACCTCCAGCCATGCCCAGCACCCCTGAGGTCTCACACCCCAACCACCTTGCCAGCAATGCTGAGTCTTTTCTGCATGGCTGCAAATGTACCAGCCTCGCTAAGACACCCACTTTCCAAAGCTAATTACAGACGCAGTCACCCTGGCCAAGACAGACCTATTTCTGGAAGCTCCTAAAGAAAAACAGACACAGATATATGTAATACACACACATGCACAGCAAAACTGCATCATATTTTTCCTCTTTTTTTTTTTTTTTTTTTTTTTTTTGTTCAGCACCTACCAGTTAAAGGAAAAAAAACAAACCACCACCAAACCAAAACAAACCACACCACAACAAAGCCATGGAGCAGGGAACAGGGAACCACCAGGCACTGAGACCAGCAAACCTTCTGCATTCACAGCTTCCAAGACTGCAAACTGCCCCACAGACCTCAAGCTTGCCCACAAGCTCAGAAATTCATCACTGGAAAGATTTTGCTGTGTCTTGCAGTGAAAATCTATATTTAAGTCCCAGTTAAGAAAAGCATCACCAGTGACACAAGCTTGGTGATGCTCAGGTTTTAGTAGAGGTCGCTGCTGGGAGGATTAAGAGGATGTAAGAGAGTCAAGGAGGACTTCTGCAGGTGAGAAAATCCCTGTTGGAGACACATGGATGCTGCCTCTGTCAGGGTGAGGAGATGGCCTCTATGTGTCTCCTCCAGCCTGACTGAAAAACAGTCACAGTGAAATCATCCACACATATATTGAACATCATCCCTTCGCCCACCACTGCCCCAGTTCCCACCCATGTGGCTCCAGAGGTCTGCCAATATAGCAAGGAGGAGTTGCCCCTAAAAAGGCAAGGAAGCTGCTTGCCTCAGCAGCCACTAGGCCCAGTGAGTGGCATTGCCAGCATTAAGCCTCCAGCTACAGCAGCACCAGGTTTGCTCTGTAGATGCCAGCACATAATTAAGATCTACAGGGCTCTTTCAATCACTGAGGGGAAAGAAACAGCAGGGAAGCCTCTTCTGGACATGTTACTGGTGCCAGGGTGCCCCAGGGATGCTGGTGGGGTGGCATAAATCCAACCCAGCCTTGGAGCAAGAAGCCAGGCTCTCTGCTCTCCAAACTGCTGCTTCTCACCTGCTGTAACCCTCACCCAAAGCCAAGCCTGTGCTCCACCAGCACTCTTGCTACAAATGGAACAGCCTCACTTAACAGCCCCATGGGTACTGCAGCCTGAAGGCAAGTGCCCTGCGGAAGAGCCAGTGCTGCATACATGAGAGTTGGGGTGCTACAGCCGTTGAGGCTTCAGTCTGGTGCCCCAAAGCAAAGGTTGGGGGATGACAGTATGTTCACATGGGTATCATCCAAGACGCAGACCCAGCACAAGGAAATGGCTCCTCTTCCTACTCTGCCTGCCCTAGCCCAGAGGCATCCCAGAGACCAACAGTGATAAGAGTTCTCCAGGAGCAGCTGGAGATCAGCAGCAGTGTGGCCAGGAGCTCTTTACCTGGACCACTGCCAAACTCTCCATTGGTGCCCAGCCAAGGGACAATCCTGTGCCATCCCTCAGCAACAAGCCTCCCCTGCAAGGACACTTCCCTCCTTCTACCCTTTGCCTTGGCTGGGAGCTGAAGTCACCTTCCTGGGGTTCCAGGCAAAGGGAGGAAAGGATCAGGGAAGGCAAAGCCTGCAGAGACCAAGCTCACTGCTGCCCCAGAACGCTCTCATTAACCTTCTCCCTCTCAGCCAAACCACGGAGTTTTGGAATTTGGACCCACCAGTAATCAGCCTGCACCACAGCACCATCAAGGAGCAGAACAAGAAAGCTGCAGCCCTAGACCACACCCAGTCTGGGGAACAACCCCACTTACCCCAGAGTGTCAACCTTTCCCCAGTTTGTTCCCAGGAAGGGACCATGGGTGGGATGGAGCAGCATGCCCACTACCCCAAAGCCACACACAGCCACACTGTTGCACTAATTGCTTCATTAAATGTCATCGCATTAAGCCAGTTTCTTGAATTTAACATTGTCCCTGGACTGTTTTTTGCCTGAGAATTAAATTATGGCAACATTTATTGTTTCAACAAGTCTGTAAGTATGGGACAAGGCCAGAGAAGGGGATGTGGGCACAGGCAAGTGATGCCACTTCAGCAGCAGGGCTCCTGCGGGCAGGTAGCTCTAGTGAAGGTGGGAAACAGAGTCAGGGCTTCCTTCACGGAGGAGGGAGAAGGGAAGAGTTAAGCTAACATGCTGTTTCAAGCAAAGCCAACCGTGCCAGACATGAAAAAGTGAGCCAAACAGCCTGGGAAGAGAAAGTATCACTCTTTTGGAGTGGATGAAGGCTTCATCTGGTCCCAGAAACCACCAACCAGCAAGGCAGAGCATCATCCTGTACCTCTCCAGGTATCATGAACTGTGACTATGTCCACAGGAGGAGCTCAGCGTGGCCAATCCAGTGCTTTTTGATCTTTCCAGATTACAAAGCTTTTCCACACACAGGAACACTCTGCAAAATTTCTCATTTATTCTTCCTTTTCCCTTGAGCAGCTCCTCTCTGCAGTATCAGAAACAAAGGTGACAACCTTTCGTTTTGTAAAGAAAACCGTCGAGCAAAGCAGACTATAAATAGCACCCAAAACTGACCCACGTCCCCAGTCGAGGGGAATGAAATGAAGACAAGTGAAGGAACAGCTTCAAGGTCACAGAGACTCTTTTTTTTTTTTTCCCCCCTTTGTTCAAGGTCTGGTAAATTTTCTCTACACAAGAGAGCAATCCAAAATACATCATTAGGGTTGTAGCTAATAAAAACCATACAGGCTTTTTTCAGCCCAGCATCATTTCCTTTGCCCGTACGGGGATTACAGCAGGAGGGAGATGCTTTCTCCAGCATCAGCTCTACCAGCATGACCCATCCTTGCAACCCCTGCATCCCTGAACTGAGTAGCCCAGCCATGCCAGCTCTGTCCCAGCACAGAGCAACCGATCAATGCTGCCCTCAAGAGCACGGAGCGTGGCAAAATCAAAGCACTATCACATTGTCCTACCTTGCTCTGAGAGACCGTAGGGAAGCTCCCCACCACCTCAGCTTGCCTGCACTCTGCAGAGAGCCAGCCTGTCACACAGTGCTGGCTCTCTTCCTTCTCTCCAGCTGCTAAATAGTATTAAAAGAACTAAGCACTCATTAAATAAAACTTTCCCACTATTGCTTCCTATGTAGACAATTGCTCTCGCTGCCATGGGGAGGTTTTGTGCCAGCAGCTGGTCCATGGGAGCACAAAGAGTAGGGAGGTGCCAGATCAGCTCTGGTACAGCACAGGCCACCCAGGGAAAGCACCCGAGGGCCCCAAAATCCAGGACCAACCCCCAAACAATGGTACTCCCCTTGCCCATCACACATTCCCTGCCATGTCTTGCTGCAACCCTGCTCTTCCATTCCAGTCTCAGCCAAATTGCAATGGGTAAGGAAAGAGAGAGGGAGGGTTGAAATGGAAACTGCTTGAAAGCAGTTGAGGAGGGTTCAGGAAGGTTTAATTCAGTGCAAAACCCTTCAATGTCACTCCTCCAATCAGTCAGAGGTGAGATATGGGAACCTCGAGGACCCATCAAAGTAGGAGAGGAAGAACGTGGGGCTGGTGTGCAGCAGACAGAGCTGTTTCCCACACTTGTGGGGGAAGGAGAGATAAGAGAAAAGGGAACAAAACAGAGAAAACAAGTAAGAATGGGACATGTTTACAATTGGAGCTCTGATGCTCCTCCTGAGATGCTCTTCCCTGTTACACCACCCCAGCTCTGCTGATTAGCCTACTCCAATTCACCCTCAGCCACACAGCTGCATCCAGTCAAGGGATTAAAATGAGAGCTCACCAAATGCATTTCATCATGAGGTGCCATCGTGTGAAATGTTTGGCATTACCCTTGCTGCTGTGGCCTAAGCCAGGATTAGCATGCACATCCTCGAGGCCAGGAGACCCCTTTCCACAGCCAGGTGGCATGTCTAAACTTCTGGTGCTGTGGCTCCAGCTGCATTGCCCTTTGATGCACAAAGCTCCCAGATATTTTGTTACCCAGGAGGCCGGGCAGGATTACCAGCACAGTTTGCTTGCCCTGTATCACACAGGCTAAGTATGACCCAGGCAAGATGAAGGCTGAGCACTCTGGTCCTATCTTGGGTGCTTTTTGGATACTTGACAGGACTGGGTTTAACTCTGCTCCCATATCTTGTCACCCAACAAGGCCAACTCCAAGGAGAAAAAGGGGGTCTGCACCCAGCTCCTGCTCCTATCTTCCACCTCTGTATTTCTTCTCACAATGCCAATCCCACGGAGCACCTTCCTGCTGCCTTCCCCATCAGTACCGGGCTGCTTACCATCCTTCCTCCAGCTCCATTTCAGGAAAGCCTATAACTAACAAGGGCAGGGGATAACAGAGGCCAGACAGTAGCTCTTCTGAACACTCTAGGGTTGAGCACCATTCCCTCCTGGACCTGCAGTGGAGATGAATGAGCAACCCCACGTCTCACAGCCTCAGAGATGGATGATGGGCTCCAGCAGTCTGCATCCCCAAGTGCCACATTGCACCTTCACCCCTCTCAATCTATGACAGATTTTCCACCCAGTTCAGAGGGGAGAAGCAAGGAGGTCAGCCTACAGGGACTGAGCATGGTTGGCCTTCTCCACTGTCATGTCTCTACCTGAGACAGTGCTGGGGTATGTGAGGATCAAGGTGACACCAAAACCATCTTGGTCCCTCCTCCAGGAGGCACTGGACGAATTTCTCAGGCACCATCAAATCTGGGTTAACAGAGCTGCACAGAGGCATGGCAGGACACTAGCACAGTCCCTTCCCACCCAGGCATACCCACAGCCTCTGCTTTCCCCCAACCACTGCTTGCCTGATGAGCCATGAGCTCACCACATACTCCCTCTTCTCTGCTGCCTTTAGTGGGAGGCTGAGCTATTCTCCCACCCAAAAAGCCAAAATTAGTCAGCATTTATGCCAGTGAATAGGCACAATGACTCCAACAGGAGGGACCCAATAGAGCTGGGACCTCCCAGCTGATTTTCATCTCAATGGGGTGGCTTTTCACCCTGTCCTGTCCCCATGGGGCCACCACAGAACAAGTTTCAAAGCAAGAGTTATGCTTCTGCTCTTCCCAGTAGAATAGGGGTCACAGGCAGGGGCCACAGCCCCAGAGAGATGCAGAAGAAAATGCTGAGCAGCTTCACGCTTCACCAACCAAATCAATCCCAACAGCAGGGAGAGAAAACTCAGTGTTCACTCCCAGCACCGCATATCTCTAGAGATGGGCAAGTCCACACATGTCTTTTCCTAATGCAGGCCCCCAGTGACTTGCCCAGAGGTTTAGAGGGGTTCAGAGTCCCCACCAGTGACCCCAAACCATCACTCTTCCACCTTGCTCTCACAGTGCTGCTGAGCCATGGTCACCACTGCCTTAACCAGCCCTGCAACACAAGACAGGACCAGCAATGGCACGCAGGCACAAACATGCAGACTCTTGGATGTGTTCCTTCACAGCCCTATTTCCCCTCTCTTTCCAAACTGGCAGCCCCTGCCAGGACATGGAATGTTCTGCAGCAGAGAGCTGCAAAGGCAACGTTGCTGTGTGTGGCTTGCACAAACCCACCAGCTTCTAAGCACACCCCATGGGGCAGCACAAGCTGGTTCAGGGGACTGCTGAGAGGTATCTTGCCATCAGACCCCTTTCTTGGGGCACATTAGAAGCCAGGTTCACACCCAGTAGGCCTTCTGAAGACACGGGGTTTTCAGGATCTGCCTCCATCCCTGAGCCTCCTCCAGCTTCTTCAATGCATTGCTCCCAAAAGTCACCTTGCCCTGACACCAGCAAAGCCAGCGGCAGCGCTGCCTTCCCCGTTGGCTGCGGACTGATGGATGGGGTGAGGCGGCACACTGCCTGCGGGCGTCGGAGCCAGGGCAAGGCGAGACGTGCACCGTCAGCACTTTTGGCAGGGAAGGTTGGAGCAGGGTTGGCTGCTGCTGCCTCCCCGGCTGGACGGGTGCCAGGCTCCCCGCCCTCGCTCACCTGCTGGCTTTGTGCAGAGTGCAGAGCAGATGGAGGGGAAAAAAAATAAAAAAGAAAAAGAAAGAAAGAAAGAAAGAAAGAAAGAGAGTTATGGTTTGTGAGTCAAAAAGCCTGGGGGCACAGAGGCAGAAGGAAAGAGGTTTAGGGGCAGGGAGCCCACTGGCACCTCCCCTCTCCTTCCCCAAGGCTTCCTGAGCGTTCTGGAGCATCCCTCGGAAAGACAGAAGCGTGGAAAGGTTCAGCCCTATCCATCTCGCAGGAGGCAGGAGCAGGAATATCGGCAAAAACCCCCTCCAGAAGTCACTCGAGGACGAAGCTGGCAGCTGCCTGCAGCCCCGGCCAGTCCCCAAGGCCAGCGGTTCACGATGAATTTCTAATTGTTTCCTCCAACAATGAAACATCCTGTTCAGAGCCGGGCGGCTCAACAAAGCACGACGCTGGCAAGCGGGGCCCCTTCCTGCTGAGCAGGAACGGGGCGCTGCCGAGCGCGCCGCCGCGACTGGGGGCACAGGGAGGGCTCTGCCACCCCTTCCCACTACCTCATCCACTTAACGCGGCAGTTCTCCAGCCTCCACCTTGATTAAAACAGCTTAACGACTCCAGCAAGAGCTCTCGAGGGGGTGGGGAGCCGCCAAGAGGTATTTGATGGATTCACTTTGGCAACCGTCGGCTACCTTGTCATGCCAATAAAATTACTGCCATTGACTGGGGAGAGGCGCGGATGCACGCTCCAAGGAGCACATCTTCCTCCCAGGGCTGGGCGCAGGCGTCTTAGGGAGCTGTGTGCGTATGAAGAGGGAGTGAGGGGTCCCCATCGGATGGGATGGGGATGGAATAGGAGAGGGCAGAGGCAGAAGGAACAAAAGGCTCTTGTGCTGGACAGCCAGCTGGAGAGAGGCAGCAATACGGGCAGGAGAGGATTTCCAGGGGCTGCATGGGGGCCGACGGTCAGCGAGTCCTCAAGGGTCACTGGCTGACACCACCAGGGTTAGAGCAGGCTTCATGCCTCAAACCTGCCCCTCCCCCTCCAAAAGCCCGCCGAGGTGCAGGCAGTAAGTAGGATAGCCAGCAGTAGGGTCACGAGGCGGGCTGAGCCCTCCTGCTCACTCCAAGAGCCAGATTTCAGCCACCGCGACACAAAGGGACCCTTCTAAGCCCTAGTGGGTTACCCTGGGCACTAAGCAGAGGGTGATACAAAAGGACCCGCGGGTCCCCGTGTGGACAGGGACCAGCAGAGTGGGCAGGGAGCCTGGCAGCTTCTCCTTCCAGCTCATGTGGACCACGATCAGGTCATGCATCATACCCAAGAGGCTGACATATGGGGGCTTTTGTGATGGGAAGAGAGCCAGCAGCCAACAGTGAAATTCCCAAAAAGCCTTCAGTCAGCAGCTTCCCCTCCCCACAGCACCTATCTTTGGGCCATACCACTCAGACACATCAAGGGCTGGAACACATTGAAGCATCCTTCTCTAAAGCTTTAAGAGAAGCCTACTCAAAGGAGCTGCCTTCATGGGCTGCCAAATCTGTTCCCTGAAGCACAGGGGAGGACAGAGGGCAGCACAGGAGCCCCTTGACCCTCCCCAGGACAGGACAGGAGCATCACATCCCACTGTGTAGGGATGGGGGTGACCCACTCAGCACGAAGAGTTTGTTATTCTTGAAGTGGAGGAGCCAAAGAAGACAGACACGAGGCCAGTTCAGCCATGCTTTCCGTGGGAGAGAATAAACAAGCTGCAGCAAGCACGAGCCCCGGGGGGTGGGGGGGGGAGCAGATTCCCAACGGAGACACGTCCTGATGCATGTGAGGCATGAAGCCTCACCCCAGAGCCAGCTACTTTCCTGACAAGGCAGGGAGCTGCCCAGATTGCGGTGGTGACTTGGTAGCCAGGTAACCCTCAGAAAGCAGGAGCTTGGCTGGGTGTGAGGGATGTATAGTCCAACGCTGTCCTGGCTGGGATGCACTGGCTGCACCATCCCGTAAAAGTATGCTCACATCTCCAGCATTTAGATCCCAGGTGGTGCTGGGTATTTCCTGAGGGTCTGCGGCAGGAGGGAGAGATTGCAGCCTTTTTGCTCCACAGCAGTGGAGCCACCAACTGCTTTGAGAAAGGAGCTCAGGTCATCCCCTCAAAAATAACCAGACAGAACCCAAAACTGGGTCAACCCACGAGGGCCACACTGGAGCTCAGTGAAGCCCTAAGGCAGTCCCTTGTTTGCATAACAAGGAGCAGATGGCAAACCAAGGAGGGTAGTCGCTCCTCCGTGCTGCACCTCCCAGGATGCCCCACTGCCCCGGCTCAGTCACTAGCCCGGCATAGCGCAGTTACCGGGGAGGGGGTTGCACCATTACACCCCTTCCAGCATTATCCTTCCTCCTTCTCTCCATATGACACATCAAAGCACACACAATACAGACTCCTTGGGATGCACTTGTTAAGAGGTAACTACAGGCGCAGTGTCAAATGTGCCTTTCCAGCAGGGGACTGAGCACTCCCATTGCCTTTACACATGCAGCTTTCTGCCCGCTCAAAGAACAGGAAACAACCTGGGAAAATGACAACTGCCCAGCAAAAGATTGTCCAGGGAGGACAGGTGGTTTCTAGGTTTTCTTCCAGAGAAAACCCAGGCATTGCACAAATATCCCCTGGACATCCCCACCACAGCATACTCATGGCTGACATTCCCATGTCACTTCCCCATCCACAGCATCCTCAGACCACAGGGTGCACAGCCAGGTCCCTGACGCACCAGCTCGGGAGCATGGAGGAAGTGGCTCACCGCCAGCCCCAGCAGCATGAGAAGTCATCCCCACACGCTGCTCACCCAGGCAGCGCCAGGAATCCCCCGAGCGCCCCAGTCCCATGACTGCTGGCACAGAGGACAACGAGCACGCGGGGCCCAGGGCTTTCCAAGTCTGGCCTCTGCACATAACTCAGGGCCAGCCAAAGATAACTGTGCCTGCCTGATAACCCTGCTGGGACAGGTTGTGAGCAGGCTGCCATGGCCTTCGCTGCTGCGACCTGAGCATCCTGCTCTGGGTCCCCTATCTCCACCTCCTCCAGTGCCTCCCCGGCCCAGCTCACAGACCCTGTCCCATTGCCAGGTTTGCAACTCTGACATTGCTTTCATTATCTCTCCAAACACCCCCCACCAAAATTAGGGTCTCCCTGCAGCTGCAGTGGCAGCAGGTGCTGCCCACCATCCCAGCCTCGCAGCAGCAACTGTTGGCAGCAGGGCTGGGGAGAGGCTGCAGGGCAGACATGTAGCTTTTGGGGGGGGGGACAAAGGGAGGCTCTGTCTGCACACAACAGCCTGGACAAACGCTGGATATGGGAGCTGCCATCCAAGGAAAATCCAGACACAGCAGCGACTCTGCCCTGACCTTACCCCAGCCCAGATGGCGAGATCAGTGCCCCTGCAGCAGAGCAGCATCCTTCACAGGGCTCCTGGGAGTGGGGAGAGGAGCACCCAGCTGTCAGCACAGCCCTCTCTCCCCAGAGGGCATGCCAGGATGTGCCAGAAAGGGTAAGTGGGACAGGCAGGAGGGCAGAGAAGCCACCAGGCTGCACCAAGCCTAATTTAGGTGCTTGCTAAGGGGATGATGGAAATGCCAATTGCTTCAAAGCAGAGGGATTGTGACCACTGCTGGGGCATGCACCTCTCCCTCACCCTCTGCCTGGGGAAACCACCTTGATCACACTGCTGTACCCGTAATAGGAGACATGTTGGCACCACTCAGAAACAGGTCAGCATCCTTCCTCCTCATGCTTCTCAAGCAGCAGGGAGCCATTCCCTCCCTCCGGCCCCACCAGAAGGCATGCAGCAGGATCAGGTAGCTGCTGAGGCAGCATTTCACTGGGCAGCCAGGCAGGGGCTGCCGCAGAAAGGCTGAGCTACCCACCCCAAGGTCACAGCAAGGAACATGAAGGAGATCTGACAACACAGGGTTTGGAGCCTTCGAAGTGCCTCCACTCTGTCATCAGAGACCCCTGCACACCAAAGTGGCTTGGGAGCTCCAAGCAGAAGACTACAAAACCTGCCCAGCATTCCATCGCCAGGACAGGACTCAGAATTCTTTGTTCCCCATGAAGCTCCAGCTTCATGTCCTTCTGTCCTACAGGGTCAGAGAGCCAGATCAGCTCTCTGGTGCACAGTTTAGAAAACAGGAAAGTAAGTGATGAAAGCCCCGGAGGAGAGAGGGATGCTCAAACCACAGCTGGGCTCCAAGTGTTGGCCTCTACCACACCTTTGTACTCTACAGTTTGCACCATGGCCAGGTATAAACCCCAGATCACTGTTTGCTAAGTGGATCTAAAGGTGCAAAGACCAGAGAAAAACTGAAAAAAGGAAGGAGAGGAAACCCCAAATCTGTTGTGTAAAAATCAACTGCCAGTCCCTCTAGATAAACAAGGAACTAGAGGTGTAACACTGTTCCTGTGGCTTGCAAACCCTCCTCCCACATGTTCCTTTCTTTCCCATTCCCATTTAAAAGTTCCCATCTGGAGCCCAGCAGCAGGAGAAGCTGCCAGCAATGCGACACCAGTCCCCCTGGATCCCTCATCGATCCGGAAGGGAGGATGAGCTGCCTCTGTCAGCTCCCCGCAGCCCTGCTCAACCCTGGCGCCGCCGTGCCCCACACCAAGGACCACAGAAAGCCAAGCAGAGGATGTGGTGCTGGAGAGGACCACCAGCATCCTGCTCCCCACCCCAGCACCCAACACACACTGCACATGTTCCCCTCCTTCCCCCTAAACACACTACTAATAAGCAGGGCCACAAACAGGTCACAGGGAGTAGAGGCAGAACAAGTGGGACATATGGGGACTATCATCCACCACTGCACCCTGCTCCTGATTCCTTCCAGGGAATCCACCTTGCCTCCTCCAGGGCACCCTGACCAGCACAGATCAGGAGAAGCAGCAAAAATGCAGGGTGTCGTGCACAGGACAGGTGCTGAAACACCTCATAACTTATAGAACAATGGGCCAGACCCCTCAGCCAAGCCCGGGTCCTCTTGCCCCTAGCAGAGACCACACCAGGACCTTTTACACTGGCTTCCCAGGCTGAGGATGCAGTTAATGCAAGCTGTATTTAGACAGGGCATGTACAGCTGTAATTATAGGCACGATGTTATGATAACAGGAAATCTGTGCCCTGTGGAGATGCAGGCAGATAAAGGCACACACAGAGCTATTTGCTAATTGCCACCAACAAGCAACCTTTTGTGCAGTGGCAGGGTACAAAAAGAGAAGTCTCTTCCACACCAGGCTAGAGCCATCCGCACCCAGCCAGCCCAGGTCAACAGCAAAGTCATTCAGATCTGGCCAGAGTCCAGCCCATGGCAGCTACAGGACAAACCCACCTGGCCCTGTGACAGAATAGGCTCACACACACCAGTGGCCAGGACTCAACTTCCCTCGGTTATAACTGTTCCAAAAGACAGAGCCTTTGTAAACTCAGTTGGCAAAGAGGTGCAAGAGCAAATTGCCTCCCATTGGCTCTTTGCGTGTTACCCCCAACATACCAACTCACGCAATGACAGAGGCACAGTCTCACCTGTACTCTCAAAGGACTGGCAAGGCAAGAGGTGGTCCCTCCCCACCAGCATCACCGAGAGCTTCCCTACCTTTTTGATCCTCCCGCTCCGTGTGCCCGCAAAGACGACAGTTTGCCCTCTGTAGTCGTAGGCAGCCACCGAGGTCATGCCATCTTCCTTATCCACGAAGAGCGGGGTGCCCTCGATGGTGACGGTGCCACCCAGGGGCTGGTTAAAATCCTGGCCGCAGAAATTGTCGTCGATCTGCAGCGGCTGTCAGAAGAAAACAGAGGAGAGATGGGCACTTTGCCAGGGACACACGGGACCTTCTGGATGCCCATCAGCCATATCCCACCTCCACTTCATTGGCTACAGTAGCTTCAGTAGCCCCATCCTTTGCCCATCCTGTACCAGACTTCCCACCTTACCAATAGAGGGGAGGGATGAGCTGATGTAACCTATCTGGGACATATCCAAGGTATGCAGCCTCTCTCTGTAGCTGAACAAGCTTTGTAGACCAAGGCATCCTCTGCATCTTACAGAGCAGCACTTACAAATCCATGGGGAACCAGAGCAGCATCCCTGTTCCCCTTCCGCCTTTGCCACTGCCACCTCAGACACGACAGACGCCAGCAAGAGCTCCCCAGCACAACAACCCCTTCCTTACCCCAGCACCAACTTCAACAACCAAACAGCTTGGCAGTAAGGCAGGAGGGGCAGAATTCTGTGCTCCGAACTTCCTCTGGAGACAAAACACTTCCCAGCCAAGGCCACGCCAAGGCAAATGGGTCTGGGCTCCTGAAAGAGCTCACTTCACAGAGCAGAGGTTCCAGCAAAGGCTACCCACTGGCCAGCCCCATTCTCACTCCTGCAGGAATGGCTTTGGGAAATCCCCACATTCTTCTCACACTACCTTGTCCCAGACAAGGCGCCTGGCTCAGCCAGCTAATTCCTCTCTGCAGCACTCGCCCACGGGTCTGGGAAAAGCTTCTGCAAGCTCTGTCAGGGAAGAGGCCAAGGCAGGGCTGCACCAGCCCCTCTCTGCCCTTGGAGCTGCGATAGCAAGGACATCTAGCAAGGCCAGTCCTGCCAATAGGCAAGGCAAAGCCACAGGGATGACCCCTGCAAAAGCTAGGTGCTGGCCGGGGTGTGAGACCAGGGCCAGCTCCACAGCATTCGACCCCTCCATTGAGCATCCTCAGCACATTCCTCTGACCTGCCGAGCAGAACAACAGACCCTGGCCACACGTATCTGACCTGGGGGCACACTGAACTCCCAGAGGTCCCATGATAGGCAATCGCCTTGTGTAGTACTCATAGCACCATGACAATTCACCCCCAGCAGCCCCTGCCTCATCTCAGGCAGCAATGGACTCCAGCCAAATCCCCAAGCAGCAGCAAGCCTGGGTGCAGGAGGCTAGGGCAGCACGGCAGGAATGGCCAATGGTGAGACAGCCTGCTCCAGCCATGGGATTTTTCCGCTTCACAAACTTCCTTATGTAACTTCAAATGTAAAGGGGGAGAGGTTTTTTGGCAAGCAGCAGCCTACAAATGCATGCCAGTCCCCAAGGGGTTTTAAATCCATACAGCATGTGCATGGAGCATATGGGAAAACGCTGAGCTCCCGAGCTCCACATACACAAGGGCAGTCCATAGGTCCATGATTCCACTTCGCCGCTGCCTGGGAAGCAAGGGTCAATCCAGACCAGCTCCCACCGGCAACTTTCAGTCAGGCACAATGAGGAAGAAAAATGAGGAGAGAAAACATGCCGGTTTTACATGCCCCAATGCAATGCCCTGCCAGCCACAATGGTTTCAGCCTCCTGCAGCCACAGCCCTCCTTGCCATGCTGGCCCCAAGGCCAGCAGTCCTGCTCCTGGTTGCTGTGGTGACTCAGTGCCATGCCAGCATTCCAGCAGGGAGGACCAGGAATGAGGCCAGTTGGTCACGTTCAGCCTCCCCAGGCGATGTGCGGATGCTGGCTGCCTCCTCAGTTACTCCAACCTGTTTGTGATGGGTGCCTGAGTTAGCACACAGCCAAAGATCAACTCTCTTCCCTGCCTGACCTTTGCTTGTCCTTCCCTAAACTGGGGGAACAACTATAGCCAGGTGCGAGAGATATGGGGACTCCAAAACAGGAACAGGACTCCAAAACAGGAACATGTGCCTGTGTAACCACAGAGAAGAGGGGAAGGGAGACCAGGACCTCACCACCTCTGAACCCCAGCCTTGCACGCACCATCTCCTGTCCATCAGCCAGCACATGCACTGACCATCCTCCTCTGCATCACCTGTCTAGGTATTTTAAAACAGTAGATTCGAGAAAATTATCTTCCCAACTATGGAGCAGGACAGGAGCAGTGTTCCGACTGACACCCAGCTTCCATCCGGACACCCAAGATTCTCCAGGCACTTTGCTGGGGGAAAAAAAACAAACACTCTCTGGCCCTGACAACCTCTCCATTCCAGCAAGGCATCTCAACGCCTTCCCCACAACCCAGCAGCAGTAGCAGACGAGTTAAGGGCAAACACCATGAAGGTACTAAGGCTCTGTCAGTCACTGGGTGCAGCTTCTGCTCTCTCTACACTCAGTCTGCAGCTTCCCCAACCCCTCGGCTGCTGAATATGCAAGAGGAGAGATGTTTACTCTGTTTACTCCTCTCTGCTTTGTCTCAACAAACTCTGGGAAACGACAAATACAGCTGCGCTCCGGGACCGTGAGGAGCCCCCGCCGTCACCACTGCGACGCCGACACCACCTCGATAAATAATTACGCCGACAATTAGCTCATTAACAGCAAACTGCCTCGGTAGGGAAGCGCAGGCAGGCGGCACGGGGAGGTCGGGCCAAGGGCAGCAGTACCAAGGTGATGGCGCTCACCAGCACCTCCACTAGATACAGGCTGCGGAGAGAGGCGAGGTGGAGGGATGGAGGGACAGAAGGACAGAGGGACAGCTGTCCCCTGGCCAGTGCCAGCGGTGGCTGACACACACCACAGCCCTAGAGGGACGATGACCTTGCAGCATTTCAGTTTGCAGATGCTGGGATCTGCAGGAGGTGTCATGCTCTGCCTGCTCTCCCCATTTGCATGGGTGTTTGCAGGGAGCACGGCCTCAGCCCATTGCACACGGGACGTAGTTTTCTTTAAATTATTACTTTTAATTTTGGTTTTATTTCAGTGTTCTCCTTTGGCACCCCTCCCAGCTGTCCCTGCCACCCAAGACACCCCAGGCCCCCACCTCCACAGCAGGACACCATTCTCTCTCTCAGCACTAATGCACCTACCCAGAAAGGGTCAGGGAACTTGAATTTCCCAAGAGAATTGGCCTGCAGGAGGGGGGAAAGCAGTTCCATAGCACCAAGGGAGTGGGAGCGGGTGTCTCCTTGATGTGCCTTGTCTCATTGCCTCCTTCAAGCCCACTTACCAAAGCAATGAGGGAGCAGACAGCAGAGGCGAAGCTCACACCACTCAGCGTTATTAATTAGCCAGGAATTCGCCATTTAGCACCCTTACAGGCTCGCTTCATCCCCCCCACAGCCTTCTCAGGGGCTGCAATGGAGGATGAGGGTGACAAAGATCCACGGAGGGGGTTGCAGGGGGCGGGCAGCAAGTGCCAGGTTGGGATGCCAGGATTTTTTGCATGTTAATTGATGCCCAGAAGTAATCCCAGTGTGGTACGGTTCATTAACACCTGCATTCTCTGGCTGCCACCAGAAAAGAATTTGGCTTATCCTGGCCCAGTTTGGGACAGTTAGTCACCAGTCATTGCTCTCTGCCAGCAGGCTGGGCAGCAAGCCCCACACCAAAGACTCAAAACTCATTTTCTTCTTGGGGCAGCCCAGGGAAAGTTGCTGCTGTTGTCCTGCCAGCTCCCAGCACTGGCTCTGCCTTCACTGCCAGCCCAAGGGGTCAAGGACTTCAGAACTCTAAAATTGCCCCCTGCTGCAAAGTCTTCACTCCAGCTCCAACTCTCTGCCCTTTCTCACCCCTGCTACATCAAACTGCTGTTCCTCCATTTTGGGTACAGTTACTCTGGGTAGATGCACTGAGTACAGACGTCCAAACCCTGCACTGCACAGCAGAAGTGAAGAGCTGGGCTACACAACACCAAATCCCTCTTTGGTGGAACACCATGAGCAGCAAAATCTCTGGACAGGCTCAGGAGCGATTTAAGCAGGAGGGTTAGTGCAGGGGAACAGACCAGACAGCCCTGCCAGGTGCCTCTGCTGTGTGTGCAAGTCTGTGCTCAGTTCTGATTGTACTAGCAAGAGGGAATTTCACTTCCAAGCCATCTCCACTCCCCTTCCCACTGCCAGGTCACTGGATCCCAAAATGGAAGAGAGCAAAACAGGAGATAGAAATTTGCTTTGCTTGCCAGTTAACGGAGCAACCACTAACATCTGAGCTGGCTGCCAAGCCTGGCAGCCTCCTCTCCTGGCTCCAGCACCAGCTGCCCCGTAGCACTGAGAGATGATCATCCTTTGGTCCCATGCTGCTCAAGGTCCAACAGTGGGGTGTCAGCAAAGCCTTCTCCAGCAAGGACCAGCCTCAACTCCTTGCCATCACAAATAAGTGCAGCAAGAGAGCTCCTGGGATATTTTCCATACAGATGGGATGTAAATCCCAAACAACTACTGACCTGAGCAATTACATTCTGCCTCCTTTAAAAACAAAACAAAACAAAACAACACAACATGCTCTTTATTTTGTGGCTAGCCTTCACACCAAGATCCATCACTGCCATGACCCATCCCAGAGGTGGTTGCATTTCATTAGGAGCGTGGAGATTCCTGCCAGAAACATTACATGCTCCGCAGGGTCTGGTTTGACTTGCACTCAGCACGGGAAAGGGGATGAGGACTTGACTCACAATCCAGTCACGCCTTGCCCAGCTCTGCTTGGCAGTTGGAGTAGGACAGGGACAGAAAACACCACCTGGCTGCCCTGTAGGAGGGTGGCACCCCCCAACACAACCCATCTGAAAGCAGGAGCCACCCCGTCATGTCACACATCCACTCCACATCTGCAAGACCTTGAGAGTCACCTGCATGGGCTGGCATCAGGTAGTAATCCTGGGGCTCTCTAAGCATAAAGCCACCCCTAACGTGCATGGGGACTAGCTCCCTCCCCAAATCTGGGATGCATGGTGCTTCCAAGGGGCACTAAAAGAGGTAAGTCAGGAGTGTAGGAGGGAGCAGCAAGCATCTCTTCCACCAAAGCCAGCAGCTGCGTGACCCAACAGGCAGCAGTGTAACGATTTCATCATTTTCCAGCAGAATTGAATTAGTTCAAAGCCAAAATCTGATTTGCGAGCCCAGCGCTCTTGACAGCAAACCCTTTATTTTGTCAGGCAGCTGTTAGCTGTCTCCTTCAGAGCTGTGGGGAGGATGGTGGGAGGGAAGGCAGGGCTGCTCCACAGGGACACCCTACACACCTGCCTCCACCACCAGGCACCCAAAGCACGGTTTGGGCTGGGGGCTTGGTGTCGTTGGAGAGGTGGGCAACTGCAGGGGTGTCAAGACCTCCACTAGACTCTCTCAAGCACACACGCTAGCACTCAAAACTTCTTCCTGCCAGGTGTCTAACCCTGCCTGGGGACTATTCAGCCCAGTTTGGTGATGACCAGTATAAGACCTCCCCACAGTGCAGACCCATAGCCTCTCTGCGACTGCTCATGGTTTATAACATTGCCTGGAAAACCCTCCAGCAATCGTAAAAGTTTTGGCTGGAAAACAAACCAAGAGAACCCAGTAAGGCTATCCCCTGTGCACCACTCTGAGTAGCTGAGCCACAGGTAGGGGCCATGTGTGCCCATGTGAGCACCAAGCAGACAGAAACATCTCTGGGGACAGAAGAGAGCACTCCCTTGGTTGGGAATCACTCCTCTGGGATGCTAGTGCTCATTCCTTGCACCTCTGGGTGACATTTTACTGGCCATGCTCAAAACCCATCTCACTGATGGCATCTTGTGCCCAGAACCACCATCCTCTCAATCTCCTTACATCAGGTCTCTGTACTTCCTGTTTTCTGCATCCCACTGCCCCAAATACCTTCTGCTCAGCCACTGCCAAACCCCAAGTGACAACACGCACAAATTCACACCTGCCATCTGCAGGGCACTTCCCAGCAGAGCTGCAGCAGGTGCCTGGAGGACTGAGCATCCTGTCCCCTGAGTCCAACTCACCAACACTCTCCAAATTTACAAGGCAGAGGCACAGAAATAGGCACCTGCATTGGCCTGAGGCCTCTTGCTTGAGGTTCTCCACAGGCAACCCAAACCCCAAGGGCTGTCTCACAACGAAGCCACAATGTTCATGAAGAATGCCACCGAGCAAGCTGAGCCCTAACAGTGCCAGTCCTCCCACCAGGACAGAGCTCAGGTCAGTTCCATCAGGAAAGGTCCATCTAGAGAGCACTGCCAGGAGGCAGAATAGGCCTGGAATGGATAGAGACAAGTGGGAACTTACCGAGTTGATGCAGCCCAGCTCCTTATTCAAGAGCCAAGGCAGCGAGAGCTTCCCTTCGCCTCTGTAACACGACTGGATACGCTCCTTGATCTTATCCTTGATCTTCTTCAACGTGAAGAGGCAGAGCACAGACTCCTTGGGAGGCTTAACCCTGTTTTTCTGGCCCTGGGAGAAGATGGTGAAGAGGATATCCTCCCGCTCCGAGATGCCCAGGTACCTGGCCAAAGCCTTGCCGGGCTTGGTCAGGTAGGCGTCCTGGATGAGGCGGTACTCAATGCCGTCCTGCACACAGCCAATCGGGAACTCCACATAGGAGTAGAACTTGGGGTCATCCACGCAGAGGCGGACAATCTTGGAGGTGAAAAACTGCTCCCCAGTGGAGTCGGGTGAGGTGAGCTGGGTGTCCAGCTGCAGGGTCAAATAGTAAACAAACTGCTCGCTGCTGAAGCTGTAGATGTAGTAGATGTCAAAGGTGGGGAACTTGGAGAGAGTATCCGAGGGGATCTTGAGCTGGGAGGACACAAACTCATCCTGATACACAAAGCCAAACATCTCCGCATTCTCCTCATTGGCCATCAGCTTGCGGCTAGAGAGGGTAGGGAAGTACTCTGACTTCCCATCAATGGGCGTCCCAATGAAGAGCTTGTTCTGCCCATTCAGCACCTCGATGATGACCCCAGACATGGTGCCTGACTCATTGACACTGGAGAGGTAGTGCTCCTTGCGGTGGTGGGGCTCGCCCAACTTGAAGAGGTCATCCAGCCGCAGGAACTGGCAAATACCTTGGGAGGCACTGCCACAGGCGATCAACCTGTTCCCCGAGTAGTCCACCAGCAGCAGTTTGTTCACATTGTTGGTGGTGACCAGCCCATGCGGGCAGGACTGAACACTGGGCGGAGGGTAACACTTCTCATTGTCCTCCACAGGCCCCGTGACGTGGGTCCGCAGGAGCGTGAGGTTGTTGGAGAGCTTGTAGATCCGATTGACAGCCCCCACATAGACCTCCCCAGTTTTGTTGTGGACCACCAAGTGCGTCAAGCTCCAGTCTGAAACTGGGAAAGTCCTAAAGGGAGACTTGGGGCTGCCTTCCGCCAGCGGTAGCCAGGTGCTCCCCAAGAGCAGCAAGGTCCAAACATTAATGGACAAGTGGTGCTTGAGCCAAAGGAGCCACATTGCAGCAGCCTCACATCCAGCCAAGGCCATGCCCAAACCCAGCCACAAAATAAATAGAAACAAATCCAAACTAAAGGGATGAGGGAGGGAAGAGGAGCCAACAGGACACAGTCTCCTCTGCTTCCACTGTTCTCAGCATTCAGGACATTGTGGGCACAGCCAATTTGGTCAGCCCTAGAGAGAGAGAGAAAAACAAGAGCAAGGTTAGGAGGATTGACTTCATGGTACCAAGCCCACTTCATTCACCCAGTAGAGACTCTGCTGCTTCACACCTTTCCAGCCAGCAGCCTTACAAGACATCCCCCACCACCTCCTGTCCCAGAGGAAGATGAGGTGCAGGGACCAAAGGAGCCTGCAAGATGGTAAAGATAACTCCATTCAGTTGCACATTGCTGCGCATAGCATGTCCCGGTCAAGGAGCTGCCATGGCCCTTGTCTCACCATCCCAGCCCCAATTACCAGCCAGTGGCTCCCTCCAAGAGGCACCACCCTGCCTCATCCCCACCCAAGCCCCCTTGGAACGAGCAGAAGCTGGTTTTGAGCACATCTGCAGCTGCTAGCTGGACTCTGCTGGCACAGCCCCAAAGCCAGCACCCTTGCACACCTACCACAGACATCTCAGTGTGGTGTAGCTGGCCCTGACCTGCTTTAAAGACCACCAGCAGCACCAACGTGGTAGGCATGATTGGCTGCTAATAAGTCTTGAGAGGAGACCCCCAGCCTGTTGTCCCTGCCCTACTCCACTGTGGCACTGGTAGTAGATAAAAAGGACATTTTGCAGCAAGCACAGCCCAAGCCCCTACACGGGAGGATCTCGAAAGCACATTTTAAAGGAGCTGGGAGAGTTGAGAGCCCTGGCACACTGCCTGCCACCCCTGCCACCTGCCTGTCTGACAAAGCCCAGGAGGGCTGTGGGCAGGAGCAAGCAGGCACAGCAAGGAGAAGCACATTCTGCTGGCATTTATATGCATTAAGAAATTCAGAGACAGCCATTAGGCAGTTGGCTTGAGAGGTTCCAGAGGGACAAGGGGGCACATCCAGAGAGGATGAAGAGCTTCGAATGCTGCTGTGCCATGGTTGAGGCCCACCACATGGAGCAGCAGAGCAGCAGGGAGCCAGCCAAAAGCTCCACACTAGTGTGACCTTTGCATCCCCAGCAACGGGGAGACGGCCACAGACAGCCAATGCAGACAGGTCTGCCCTCCATATCTGCTCAGCAGGCATGAGTACTGATGGGGGTTGCGCACACCCCACCGCCAGCACACAGCCCATCCCACCAACACACAATCCCAGCATGATGGGGGCTGAAAAGCACCTCTGAAGATCACCTAGTACAACACCTCTGTTAAAGCAAGGGCACCCAGAGCAGGTTGCCCAGGACCACATCCAGGTAGGTTTGGAATCTCTCCAGAGAAAGACTCCACAACCTCTCTGAGCAGCCTGTTCCAGTGCTCTGGACTGGTCATCATCACAACCCAACAACCCAGGGAGGGATCATCACTCCCAAAGTCCATAGCTGGAGCACAAGCTCAGCTCTCAGTTCCCCATCCCAGCCACCACAGATAAGCTGCTCCAAAAGTGTGGGAAGAGCAGAGACTCCCTCTCCTTATCACCCATCTCTGACTCATCCTGGGATAACCTGCGGGAGGCTAACTGGGGAGTGGCACAGGTAGGAAATATCACCCGCGGCAACTGCACAGCTCTGCCAGTGACTGTGCAGCTCTGCTGGCATCCCAAACTGGGCAGGGCAGGATGCTGGCATCAGAGGACAGCCGACTGCACAAACCATAACAGCAGGGCTGCATGAGGCAAACCAGCCAGGTCCTACATAAACCTTGGTGGGGCTGCATCATCACCAGGTGAGCAGCCCGGCCATATAGGTACTCCAGCATCCCATATAGCATCCTTCAATTCCATTGCCCACTTCCCAAGCCACAAAGCCAGCAAGGAAGAGGCCTGAGGGGAAGGACCCTTTCCCGTCTTCTGCTCTAAATAAGCACCAAAACCCCAATCACCTCTGCAGCCCTGCCAGGCTGCTGGCCTCCCAGCACTTTGGGCAAAGCTTCCACACCACTTCTAAAACCTGTCTACATACCCATCAAGTCCACTAGCATTCTTCTACCCACGTGCTCACCACCCTGCTCCCTTCCATCCCACAACATATCCACCTCCAAGACAACAGCCAATAGCTTACAAGCAATATTGAGGCCAAAGCCAGGTGCCACAGACCTCTGTAAGTGTGGAGACAGTGTGAAGCAACCACCCCTTTTAAACCATCCCATTGGTCCTAATTCTCCATTCCTACCACCTTGTCAACATTGGGAGCTTTCACACAGTCACAGCACTCCCAGGAGATGAGTGCAGGGGATAATTACAGCACCTTCATTTTTAAGAGCTTGTCACTAAGAGCATAACCACAAGCACCCCAGATCAGAGCTGATGTGCTCCAAACCACAGCACAGTGAGGCCAAGTGGCACTGTCGGCACAACCCCACCAGTTATCTCCCAAAGCCACCAGCCCGGTAGTGGTGGGCAGTGTGGTTTCCTGCCAGTTTGCCAGAGAGAGGTTTCCTACCCCAAGAAACCAGTATGGCTCTCACCAAGTTGCTGTAAACTGCTAGTAAGCCAAGCTGAGCCCCTCCAGGAATGGCACAGTCAGCTGCCTCATAAGGAGACCACCATCAACATGAAACTCACATGCCAGAAAAATGCCACAGAGAGGAGGAGGAGGAGGGAATGGTAGAGGCAAAAGCAGGAACTTGGTGCAGCATGGGGATGCCAGAAGGAGCATCACCCTGACAGAACAGGCAAGCAGAACTGCAAAGTCACTTTCTTGGTGTCTTTCTATGACTCATTGCTTCTATTTTAGTGAGTGGGAGAGCTAGAGGTCAGGCTGCTGCCACAAAGTAGGGCTAGAAAGTCCAACAGGAGATTCCCAAATTAACGTAGGGAACTACCACTCAAGAGTTGGAATGAGAGCAAAGCAAGGCAGAGCTGGGATGGGCTGAAAAGTGACACTGCAGAGCTCCTCTGAGATTTCTGCTCCTAAATATACTTCAGCAGCAACATCTCGTCCTAGTGACCTGACAGCAGTAGAGCTGTCATCCAGTCCTGCTTAAAACCATCAGCAGCAGCTATTAAATGCAAGGAGGAATGGGTAGTTTGTCAGTTTTCTTAAGGGTTAACTGATTGGGGTTCCTGAGACCTGGACTGAATTAAAGATGAGTTCCAGCCCAGAGTGGGGCAGACAGGTCTATGCCAAAGCACGAATGCCTGCACAGCCCCAACTCCTTGTCGTCAGGAGCAGCCTGGGAAGGGTGGTGCAGGGGCCAAAGGGCATTTCCCTCCTGTCACACCCCTACAGAGAGGTCACGGTACAGCTAATGGCAGGGCAGCTCCTCTGCTGGAACATGCTTTAAACCACACAGCACCCACACTCCACGGGGCTACACTCAAGTAGCATCCTACCTTAGGGTGGACCCCAGCCCAGGACCACCATGGGAATATCACCAGGAAGAGGCCTGCACTCCATCCACCAATACCACAGTCCAAAGCCATGGAAAACCCCGAGCAGACACCCTGGAGCCAAGCCTAGCCCTGAAACAGGCTGCAATAAAACAATACAGCCCAGCCTGGACGCACAGATGCCAACTGGGAGAGCAAGACCAAAGCCACACTCATGCCCCTGCACTGGCTGAGCAGCAAGTGATGTGGCACAGGCTCACCCTGCAGCAGAGCCGCACCACCAGCGAGGCAGCACCGCAGGCTTGCGTGTGCCATTTCCCACACACATGTATGTGTACATATAAATACAGAGAGACAAACCTGCCGCCAGAAACAAAGCCAGCAAAGCAATCATGCAAGCACCAAATTCACCCCACCCCCTTTCTTCCCACGCTGCAGAGGATACGGTTTGACCTCAAAAGTGGCCACTGAGCTGGTCACAACTGCTGCATGACCTGGATGGGGTTGCCTGCCTCTCATCAGCCAACACTCATCCACTCCAGCTTCGAAAGAGGCTTTTGTCAAAAAGTCATTGATTCGGCCCACAAATGCCTGCATCCTACTTGCATGCTGATAAAGAGGTGGCAAGGCACTGCAGAATTCATCCCACAAGGCTACAAGCTTCTGGTCCCACGGCATGGCCAGAAACCTGAGTTGGGAATAGGAGATCACACTTTGGAAAAGTAATCATCATTTCTGATAGCACAAAGCAGGAATACTGGAATGAAAAAAACTAACCTTAAAAGGCAAAGACTGGACAGAGCATAAAGACCAGCTCTCTACTCATCCAGACCACTGACAGATGCCAAGTCAGCATGGATGGCTAGGCTACAAAGCAGCAACCCTCATGGGAACAGCCAAAGACAGAGTTTAAAACGTGCCAAAAAGCTCAGGGGTGTACACCTGGCACCCACAGACCTAGCTGGTGTCTCCACCCCTGCACCACTAAGATCACGTCAGGCAGACATGGCCACTAGTGCTATCTGCCAGATACACCCCAAGAGGAGCCCCACACAGTTACTGGGGTCCTAAGCAGGTCTGCACCCCCAGGGTTACAGAAGGCATTGTCTGTCCTGGAGAAGCTGTTCTCAAGCAGTGGGATGAGGCTGCAAACTGCCCCAAGAGCTTTACAGCCTTGCACTTCGCAGAAGAGGCTGGAAGAGTGAAGCAGTGGGATTGAAATCCCCCAGATAACCCACCCCTGAAAGGCAAAACGGCATCTAATGGGTCTTTACATGCAATGTCTCCATGGCACTTGCTGTTCTCAGGTGCAAGAAGGGACCAGCTCCATTTTCAAACACCGAAGCTCTTGAGCTGCCAGTAATTAGCAAAGGGGGAGAGGAAGAATGGGGAGATTTTCCAGGGGAAAGAAAAGCCCACGTGCCACAGGAGAGTCAGCCTCACCTCTGCTGGGAAAAGCCTTGCAATGATGAGGGGGAGCTGGTGGTGGCACCGAGTTAGAGCTGCACTACATATGCAATAGGGCTAAACTTTAACTCTTTCTTTCGCCACACACAGGCGCTAAAAGCTACCTGGTTGGGGTCTCTCCCTAGCAAGAGAGTTAAATCATTACAAGTCTTATCCCATGGCTCAGATCACACTCTGATTAAATCAACCACAAGCTCTGAAGCTGTCCCACTCCAATCTCCATTACTATCACCAGCACCAAGAGTATCTCTGGTATCTTGTTTCCTCACAGGCTCTTGCCATCCCTTCCCCCCATCAGGCAGGGGCTGAGGCCACCACAGTGCACGTGGGCACAGTAGTTTCCCTGCTGCCCTGCAAGGAATTCAACCTCTTCTGTCCTAAGAAACACAACGAGGAGAAGCAGCCATCTACTACCCACGGGATTCAAAGAGAAGCTTGACCCTCAGCAAAAAAGGGCCATAAAAGAACAAGTAGCGAGGAAATTAAACAGCATTTCTCAAGCATGCAATTCTCCAGCCCTCTGCAAGAAGTCATGTCACGCCAAGTAAAACAGCTCTGGAGTCACCAATCGCTCTCCCCCGCAGGAGACTGCATGCTGCCCTGCAGAGTTGTTCCCAAATGGGCTCACGTGCATTTCCAAGATGGAAATACAGGCTTCCCCCAACCACAACATCCCAAGGCAGTGAGGCACACAACAGTCTCAGCAGATTCTACCAGGACTGCTTGCCCCTAACACAGAAACCAGGCATGGACTGACACCTCACACATGCTCCCCAGCTCCATTCATCCATGCTGAAAGTGAAAGCCGATGGCTGTCCCTTCCCATGTTCTCATAACTCACCTGAGTATTGATGTCCCTGTAGGGATCCTATACAGGCTGCCAAGGAGCTTTCCATACTCAGCCTACAGGCTGGATGTGTACTTTGCAGGAGGTAAGGACAACCCAACCTTCCCCTGAGTTCCTGCAGCCAAGGGACACCTGGATTGACTGATGCCTGGGACAGAGACCAATGCACAGCCTGTGACTGACCACCCACACTGGACACAGCTTGCTGTCCCTTCATCCTGCTTCAGGAAGTATGTCCATCAACACACACGAAGCACATCTCGTTCCACATCCCTCTGCAACTCTTGTCATGCTACAGACCCTGACCCAAGGCACCAGGACCTCAGCTACAGAAGTGTGCATTCCTACTATCAACATCCAGACCAGCTCAAAACTTCAAACCCCAGACTGATGTGAATTTTGCCACCTCAACGTGGACCAGTTACAAACATTTTGTCCCTAGCTTCACACCAAAGAAGTTCAGACTAAGTTCCCTTCAGGCCACCTTCCACCTTGGTTTGGTCCATGCACTCCAGACCCTGGTTCTCACATCCCATGAGTTCACTGCCCCATGCAAATATCCAAAAGCCAGAACCACTAGCAGAGGTCACCCCGGTCCAGCCTGGACCTGCAGATACCCAGATGTCCCAGAAGCCATCAGAGAAGTCTAACCAGATCCCCTATAGTCACCAGCATCATTCCCTTGTCTGATGTCACTCCCTGTGGCACAACACATCGTTCCTCAATCCCAAACCCACTGTTTCATGCCCTTCACCTGGCTAGGGTAGCCATGAACACAAGCTGAGCCTCTTCCAGCCCAGCTCTCCAGGTTGGATTTTCCCCTCTGACACATGCACACACCTACACACCTCTCAACTGCCTCCTCAGTGCTTTCCCTAAATCTCAGGGGGAACCCAGGGAGCTCTCATTTTACCACAAAGCACTGCAGTTGAATTCCCAGTTCCGGACTCCCTCTGATGCCAGCGAAGTGAGGCTGCTTTAATCCCAGTTGAGCTGAAATTCCCATGCTTCCACTTGGCCCCATGATAACACCAGCACTCCTGCCATCACATGGCAAGTTGAGCACAACTACTGACAGAGTTAGGTAGGTCTGATTAAAACAGACCACAAAACTTCTCCAGATGAGACTTCCCCAGCTACATCTCAAGTTATGCTTGTCTCTCCTTCCCACTAACCTCTCATTCCTTCCCTCTTTGCCATCTTGAGCACCTCTGCTGGAATCAGCTCAGCTCCTGGCTCCACTTCCCTTGCACATGTCCCAGTTCAGCATGGCCCCATGTTTTATTTGCCCAAGGTGGAGCTGACTCAGAAGCAGCAAGAAAGCCAGAGAGCTTGTGGAGCTTCACTTAGCAGTGGAACAGGCAGAGAAGGGGAAGAGCCCAAAAGATGCCCCACATCAATGCCACCACAGGAGAAACTGCACCGAGAGACTAATGAGGGTTTCATTGACAGCACAACAGGCTTA
This sequence comes from Eubucco bourcierii, assembly GCA_013396675.1. Taxonomy (NCBI): domain Eukaryota; kingdom Metazoa; phylum Chordata; class Aves; order Piciformes; family Ramphastidae; genus Eubucco; species Eubucco bourcierii. The sequence continues at coordinate 123,106 of VWZE01018393.1, forward strand.
GGGTATCCGATAAAAACAGGCCAGCACTGTGCACACCACAGAGGGGCTGCGCCTGCACCCTGCTCTCCTGCTGGCATCACCACCTTCACCAGTACAGCCCCCCACTCTGGCACACCTCCAGATGAGCAGCAAGGCACTCTTACCCAACACATCTGGGACTATCACCCACCCAGTGTGTGCAGAGGATACTGCAAAGCACAGGCATAGAGCTGCCCGGAGCAGCTGGTCAAGAGCAAGGCTACTTTTCTCCCTGCGGACCCCAGTTGCAGCCCCAGCCCAAACTGGACACTGCCATGTTGCTACAATCTGATGCTGTAGGCACAAGGGGTTGAGATTCCAACAGCCATTAGCATATTGGATCTGCTCATCTGCCCCAAAAACTAGCGGAGGTGGCTGCCTGCCTGCGCTGGGCTGTCCAAGCACCTCTGCCAAAAATCCACTTTCTGATAATGAAGACGGCTGAATGGTAGCTCCAGGGAGCGCCAGCACCCCACAGAAAGCCAGGGAGCCGTGCAAGGCACACTCAGTGAGCCAAAAGACATCCTGCTGGGAGTCCCGGTGCCCGCTGATGCGTGCCCTGGCATGGGTGCCCCCTCCCTCCCGCAGCCAGGCCGGCACGAGGCCGTGCAGAGCGGGACCTTGCCCGCGTGTGCCGGCAGCCCCGCAGGCACCACCGCCGTGCCGGCGATAAGGAATGGCGTGTGGTGGTGGAAGCCAGGGCTGCCAGCGGCGTCACAGGCTCGGCGGCGGCTCTCCTTCGGAAGCGAGCTGCCTTCCTGCCTCCCTCCTCCCCCATTTCTTCCCGATGACATCAGCCTGAAAAACAGGTTCTTGACTTCAGAAGGGCTCATCAGGCCGATCCTGGTCTCCCCAGAGAGGGGAAAGCCCCTCATGACTCTGGAAAGGATGCAGCCATCCAGGAGCCAGAGCGGGCAGGGACCCCGTTGGCATACCAGCGCTTCTAGGAATGCAACCCACCAAGTAGCGGATGAGGATGGAGGGAGTGAAACTCTGGGGAACTCATTTTATATGTTTTACAGAGACCCTGGTAACTCTAATCCTGAGCTTGGGCTCACGCCCTGGTTCTGTCGCTGCTCAGGTACAGGGCAGCTCAACCCACCCAATACAAAAGCCAAAACCCCGGGCAAGCTTCTGGTCCTCCCTGTCTCCCAGAGACCGAGGGCAAGTCTTCAGGCTGACCAGAATGACAAGACAGGGCTTAACACCACCCAGCAAAGCCTTCCGAGAGCCACAGGGCTGGACCTGGACCAGCAGGGAACGTGATTCTGCGAAACATCCTGCCCACAGGATAAACTCTGAGATTATTTTTAAATTCCTATTAAAATATTTTCGGGGTTTCCTCTCCCCCTGTTGAAACTAGCAGTCTGCACAGGAAGAGCGAAGCAGCCGCCCGTAAGCGGAGCACGGCCACACGCACGCAGCAAACTCCCTGCCAGTACAATTACCTTCGGTGCTATCGCGGCCCTGGCAGGGTCGGCGTTGGCTGAAGGAAACGTGGTGTTCATATTGTGTCGTTCGAAGCATGAGACCATCCTTCCTCCTACCCTGCCCAAGAGGCCAGCCACCAGCAGCACCCACTCGTACCGACACAACGTTAATAGCAGGGAGGTAAGAGCCCCTGGGCACAGGGCTGCATCACATGGAGGCACCAACAAGAATCTGCCGTTACTCTCACCGGGGAATTCCTTCTGCAAGAGCCTGAACGGTTTGACACACAAGCAGTTGCTTAACTAAGCACATAAAGCGAAGGGACTCACAGGGCTGCTACAATGACGCCGAGGTTTGCATGGATGGGGGTAGTGTCAGTTGTCTCTGGGGCTCGATCCTCTGCAACAGCAGAAGATCAGGCTCCAAACACAACTGACGCTAGCCTGGAGGGGCCGGGAGCATCCCGAGAGGTCGAGCACCCCAGCTGACTTCCTAGCAATGACGGGAAACCAGCCTTGCTCCTAACCCCTCACACACCGGACTGCAGCTCTGCTCCAGCAACCCCACCCCACCCCCACCCCCCGAAAAAAGCACGAATCGCTCAACATTTATCAATTCAAAACACTCATGCAATTAGCGAGATATTTTTTTTCCACTCTCCAGTATAATTATATACATTTTAATGCAATTACCACCCCTGTATTTTGTACATTAAACAGTAGGCAACTGAAGGAAGAGAGAGGCTTTATTTTTCTTGGCTTTGCCTTTCTGAAAATAATAGCATGTTGCAAAACAGCTCCAGCAGAAGGGTTTATCTTCAGCAGAGAAAGTGGGGGAGCAAATGGAAAACGAGATGAGGGAAGGAGAGATCTCCTGAAGAGAAAGGAGAGACTACAGTGCCCCTCCGCACTGCCCTCACCACCCAGCCCCTACACATACCTACACCTGGAAACAGTCCCTGATATCAAGGGCAGCCTCAGAAACAGCCTCAGCCTCTGTTCTCCACCATCGACAGAAAGGAAAACTAAATCCAGCAAATGGTCATCGGTTATTCAACCCCCAAAGCCGGGGTCATTAGCCAGATTAAAGCTCTCAAGCTCCGGTCAGCAGCTTGGATAGCAAAGTGCAGATAAACTGCCCAAATTGGATTACTACCACTGCTGGGTCTCTGTGCCAAGTTGGCCAGCGGATTGTTGGACACTCGAGACAGGCACCAAGCCCGAGGGCTAACTGCAGACTGCTGGGAAGACAGATGGGAAGGAGACGGTCCCCACAAAGCGAATCCCCCACAGCCATGCAGCCCATCCCCAGCACCCCTGCCATGCTCTCACCCCAGGCACTTTCTCCAGCAAAATCCCTCACAAGCTCAGCTCAAGAAGCAAAGAGGATATCGTACCACAGCTCACACCAGACCCTAGATCAACCCCAGTAAAAACAAATCTCCTCTGTGGTTCAGGCAGCTCACAAAGGCTCTTGGTTCCTGGGCACTGGCCAGCATGCAGCAGCTCACAGAACAGCCAGGACTCTCACCAAAAAACTCTACATCATAGGGACAGAGAAGTTGCCCAAAAAAGTCCACCTTGTGCTATGCAAAGAGACTTCAAAGGAAAAAGAAGCCAAAGTGTCTGTGGACCTGTACATGTAGTTTTCCTCCAGACTCAAGTATCTCTGCACACAAGCAACAAGAAGAAAGTTTGCCAAGCCTTGAATAAGGGAAAAGAAACTTTTAGATGTTTTTCACTCAGGGCTTTAAGTGGTGGCTTCCACCTGGCTGGAGGCAGCTGCAGATGCAGGATGCTCAGGGAAGCAAGAAAAGCAAGGACACAGACCCATGGCCAGCTAAGCTGTGCCAAGCAGGCAGAAAGATGTTCATTTTGGCTACACAACATGCCAAGTGCAGGAGAGACAAACCCTATCTTCCCATGCCTAGCAGAGAAACCATCAAGATGTATTTATTAGCTAGAACTTTCCTTCTCTGTGATGCACAAGACATTTGCTCAAACTCTGCTTCCAAATGTAACTGAAGAACCATGTTGGGGTATCTTACTTGGCTTCCAGTCCTGCCATTCCTGGCCAGGAGCAAGAGGGTCAGAGACAGTATCAGATCATCCATGGTCTCAACACATACCAGCTATCTACCTGTAGTGGAATGTTCCCCACAACTGCACAGAACAAGCCATGGGCTATAGTCAGAGAAGAAGTTGGTTAGTTCCAAATCAGCCATGAGAGCACTTCATGGCGGCAAACACTTGCTCCTCTCCACTCCACATGGAGATATAGCGCTCAACACCTTGACGGGGAAAGAGGCCCTACAGCTCAAATCCAGAAGAGGTAGAGGACCATAGACCACACTGAGCTCATGATTCCCAACCCTTGGGCCTTCCTGTACACGCATGACACACCACTGATCAAACACTAGCCAGGAGCCTCTCCGCCCACTGGTTTCTTCCACAAAGTATCCAATAACACAATTTGAAGGAGACATCAATGGATCACAGAGCACAGCAATCCAACACATACATCCCACCAGCCCAAGTCAACACAAAATCTGAGCTTAAGTAGCGAGAATGGCATGTGGGCATGGGGGTGACCCATGCTGACCTTCCCATTGCTGCACAGAGGAATGGCAGCACCTTGGCTGCCCTGTTTCCTCCAAAATCCACCTTGTTTCCGCCGTGTTAGGGTTCCAAAACACATGACTGATCCTTGAGTGCGAACATAAAAGACTGCATCACTGAAACACCCTACACAGAGAGGCAGTCACAACAAAGCCCCGCGGGACTCAGCAGAAGCCCAGTGCTGCAGGTTTGCAGTGAACTGGCAGTGCCTGCACAGCGGCACTAGGCACTCCTGCTCGGAAATTCCCAGCTCAGGGCCAGGTCCGGCTCTCGCCGGAGGTTAGTGCAACAGTCAGAAGCATGGCAGGCAGCAACAAAGGCCCTGGGTCGCGCTCAGCCTGGAGAAAGACCACCCACAAGTTTCCTTCGTTAGGTCCGATCCCAGGGCCATATCCTTGCCTTTGTTCAATGGACGTCAAACGCAGCGAACCCACCGAAATAAATTGCCTGGCGTGACATTTACACTCAGGGAGCAGAGCATGGCCGGGCCCGGCTGCTGCCGGCTTGGAGGAGGGGAGGCAGCCCTGCCAGCACGCAGCAGCGCCGCTTTCATTACCCTCTTCCATTTCGGCTGCGCAAACCTCCGGCAAAACAGCGCTCGCCCGGAGCCGCCGGCATGGCCCTCGGCCCTGTCTTCGCTGGAGTTCAGAGTTTGTTTATCTCTGGCAGAGCACTCTGTCTCCTCGCACGGGAAAAGGGCTTTGTGCTACAGAGAAGCACAAGGGCTCTTCTCCACGGCTCCCTGCACAGCCCGAGCACGCTGGAAGGCGAATACCTCCGCTCTGCTCCTAATCTGATGCATCTATTAAAAGAAAATAAGCCAAGAGGGGATAACTCTTGCCGGTGCTGCTATTGCCATGTTAACTAAAACGACGCCACCGAAACTTTAATCTTCAGAGTACCAGCCGCAGAACAGCCAACAGAGCCAGCCAGATCCCGCACTGCCGCCCCGCAGCCCCCGGAGAAGCGGTACATCCAGGCTCACCGCTCGCAGAGGAGCACCACTGGCAGACCGAGCCGCAGGCGGTTGGGGAGCACCGAATCACACACGCCATCGGGTATTTAGAATCCAAACTTCCTTACCACCCTTCCCTACAGCACCGTGCCTCCACACAGCTGCCAGCGCCGGAATTCACCAGCACTAGCAGACTGCACC
>VWZE01018393.1:130529-179460 GCA_013396675.1 Eubucco bourcierii
CGACGGAACGCCGCCCGCCGCGCGCCCCCGCCGCCGCACGCACGCGCACTCCCGCAACCTGGGAGGGAAGAGAGAAGGTGGCGCCCGCCCGCCTCCAGGGGGCGCCAGAGGGAGGGAGGGAGGGAAACGGGACCGCCCCCAGCGCTCCCTTAAAAGGGCGACGCCTTGCGGGGAGTGGCGCTAAAAGCGTCCGGAGAGCGGTGGGGCCCGCAATAGTCCGAGCACCGGGAGTCCTCCGCGGTCTTGCCCCTGCAGCCCGGCTGCCTTTCCCAAGGCCGTCCATCCAGCCTCTGTCCGCTGGCATCCGATGCGCCCAGAAATAAAACTACAAAGGGGAAAGTAATAATAATAAGCCGTTATCGCAGAAAAATGCTGCTGGGTGCTAAGGAGATTCATTGTGGTTTTTTTAAGCACACTCAGTACTAGTCACTTTTGCCACCTTCAATTCCCCGCCCTTATGCTCCCTCCCTTGTTTCCCCTCCATTCACGTGTAGGTCCCCTCCACCCCACCTGTCCCCAGCACAGCAGTGCCTGGTGAGGGTAGGAAAGGACTTTCTAAAGACCAACAGAAACAACTCCAGTGCTTGTAACAGGAACCTTTCCTGGCTTCATAGGAGGGGATGGCAATGTCAGAGTGGCTCTATCGGTACCTGCCCTCCAGAAGACAGAGTTGCAGACAGTTAGGGGTTAATAGAACCCCACTCTGTGCCGCAGCTTTGGTGGAGGGGGTGTCACCTTTCCCTAGGCAATCATGCAATCTGGTTTGACAAAAAGCTTAACATGAGCCTGCAGTGTGCACATGCAGCTCAGACAGCCAACTGAGTCCTAGGCTGCATCAAGTGTGGTCAGCAGGGCAAGGGAGGGGATTCTGCCCCTTTACTCTGCTCTCATCAGACCCCACCTGGAGTACTGTGTGCAGTTCTGGAGCCCTCAGCACAGGAAGGACATGGAAGTGTTGGAGTGGGTCCAGAGGAGGGCCACAAAGATGCTCAGAGGGCTGGAGCAGGTCTCCTATAAAGACAGGCTGAGAGAGTTGGGGCTCTGTAGCCTGTAGAAGAGAAGGCTTTGAGGGGACCTGATAGCAGCCTTCCAGTATCTGAAGGGGGCCTACAGGAAGGCTGGGAAGGGACTATTTACAAGGTCTTGCAATAACAGGACAAGGGGCAATGGGTTTAAACTGGCAGAGGGGAGATTTAGACTGGATGTTAGGAGGAAGTTCTTTGCAGTGAGGGTGGTGAGGCACTGGCACAGGTTGCCCAGGGAGGTTGTGGCTGCTCCCTCCCTGGAGGTGTTCAAGGCCAGGTTGGATGAGGCCTTGAGTGAGCTGCACTAACGGGAGGTGTCCCTGCCTATGGCAGGGGGTTGGAACTAGATGATCCTTGAGGTCCCTTCCAACCTTACCATTCTACGATTCTATGCTGCATGGTTTGTTCATCCAGGTTTTCCTGGGTGCAGCCAGACAGATCTTTATCCTCACCAAATCTCAGTACTGAGAAACGTTTTGCCCTTAAGAGAACGGCGTGCCATCGGAGTTTGAGAACTGTCCCTCCCTCCATGATGAAAAGCCTTGTGCAGGCACACATGTGTAAACCTCCACAAGCATGCCAGCAGGTATCTGTACCTCTGTGGACGTAGGACCTTGTCCTGGCTGGTAGGAAGAACCTGACTCCTGAAGTCACAGAGACATAGAAGACTCCTTAAGTAAGAGCAGTGCAGAGCCCACTGTGGGTCCTTTGGGAGAGCACATGAAAGGAAAACAGGAGGCTCCTGGTGAATCTCAAGCACCAGAACAAAGAAGGAGAGGGGCTCTTGGAGGATTGGGCAAAAGCAGAAAGGTAGATGGAGAGGAAAATAGATGACACGGCTGAGTACAGCAGCAGAGGTGCTCTTCCCTTCCATTCCTCAGTGCTCACACTTCACTCAGAGCCCACCCAAGAGCAAAAATTACACCCCTACAACTCAGACAACTGGTGTTTTCTGACACAAAGACAGGTTTTTTCATCGTTTATCACAGAGTGCCCTTGCCAGCATCCCTCTCCCAGAGGCCAGAAGGGGCTGGGAACAGGCGCATTCCCCTGGGGAGGGAACTTCACTGCCTGCGATTCTCCCCTCTCTGGTTTGTGCACAGACACACATGGGACCCAGACTTAAAAGCCTTTGAGACTGAGGAGAAAAGAAGAAAGCAGCAAAGTGGCTGGGGTTTGGATTGCTTCCCCCAAACTGAAAGAAATGTTTTGCCTTTTTTTTTTTCGCCCTTCCTCCAAGAGACTAAATTTAGTGAATTCCATTCACATTAAAATTTGTCAGGTATTCACATCCAAAGAGGCTGCAGCTCAAGTCTCTCAGGGGAGTTACCAAGACAGCGAAACCTCTTAAACATATAAAGAAGAATGGAGAGATATTCAGGCAAGCTCCCAACACTGCTTTTAAACCCACTCTCTCCAAGGACCAGTGCATGGGCACCTTGGTCCCACAGCTGCCATCCCCTGCTGCAGAGGCAAGAGGAGAGGGATGAATCCTTCCTCCCCAGGGCAGGACCAAGTGATGCAGCAGCACCAACCCCACGTCCCCCTGCTCAGCACCACTGAGAAGGAAACTGGAATAATATATTTTGGCTGAAAGATGGATTGTCAACATCCATCCAGCAATGAAGGAAACCAAGGTGGTGGAGCTAAGAAAAGCAGCAGTGTCCTGGTTGTGAGCACACCACCAGCCCTGTCCTGAGCTGCCAAGGAGGGTCCAGCCCCAAGAGAGGGCGATAAAACGACAGCGAGCAAACCCAAGCGTTCCCGGTGCCAGAAGCCCAGCACGGGGTCAGGCGAGACGTGGCAGGGGAGCGGCCCGGGTCTATAGCGGATGGGAAGCAGCCGTAGGCTCACAGTGACAGCCGGTCCAATGCTTCATCCAGCACTGTGCCCGGCGGGCACTGGGACATGCTTGTCACTCATATGGCTTCCCCCGACTCTGGGCACCTCACCCCCGCAGAGACATCCTCGTTATCTCGGGAAGCCTGGCCTTTTATCCTGCCTCTCCTGGGGCTCTAATTGCTCTGTTCATTCCCCAGCCTCCTCCTGCATCCTCACCCCCCTTCCCTGACGAACCCCGCGGGCTGACAGCCTCGTCGTGCCCTGAGGACAGCCGGCTTGAGTGGCACCTCAAAGGCACTCCAAAGCTCCACACTCGGCAGGGTGCAGTGAGGAAAGGCTAGAGGCAGAATGTGGCTTGGTGGCAGTTGGACCCGAAGCCCAGCGGTGAGAGGTTCGCTCGGCTCCTTCTCATTACGCTACAAGCCGACTCAGCACTTCTTACCCACAATTTTGACCAAAATTACATTGAGAGAATCTGTTCTTCGTGTGTCTGATGTGCTTTCCCCGTGCTACCGCAGAGACCGAGGGGCATTTTGTTCTCTAAAAGCAGCCTGTCAACTACTTTGTTAAAAAAGTAACTAATTGGGAGGGGTTGGGTCTCCGGAGAGAGTCTGAGGAGACAAGGGAGTCTCTTCTGCTCAGCTCACTGGGTTAACCCAGTCCGACCAGTGAGGGGCTAAAAGTAATCTGCTACATTCATAATTTTTCAACTGTTTGCAGTTTTTGACAGCTAAAATTTCTGCTAGAAAGCAGATCCCTATACAGTGTACCCAGGAACTCAAGCACACACTACCTCTCTGGGCTATTACCAAAGAATAGTTATGAAACAAACCCTCCAGAATCTGACAGGATTTAACCCCTCTGCACTGTACAGTGATGGGTAGGGATGAGATAAATCTAGTGGCCTCCACCCAGAGGTCTATTGGGCTGTGAGACCTGGCTAGCCCAGGGAGCAACCTTCAATCCAGGTGTGAGCTGTGGGAACCTTCTCACCCACCTCTGCAGCTCAGCTCTGCTCATCCAGTGCCTGGGGATCCTCCAAAAGGTTCCAGGAGGGACTTGGCTCTGCCCAGACATCAGCAATGGTGGTTTTCCTTCCTCCTGTCCTCACAGACATCTTTGCTCATCAAGATTGAAGAAAAGTCAGACAGACCAGCTGGAAAGGCAGCCTTAGGTCCAAACGGAGGGATTGTCAAAGTTTTCCAGGAGGTGTCACAGCAGGTCTTTAAGCTTCTTGACAGCCAGGACAACAAATTCTGTCTGTGGACCTGTGTGGATCCAGAGTACAATTGAAACAGGAATGAATAGAGCTGTTTTTCAGAGGATCACAGCTGCAGAGGCAAGTGGGACCAGTGGGCAAAAGGCACTGAAGGGGCACATGGGGAAGGGACTTGTAGTGGCGCTGGGGCTGTCACCCACCCTTCCTTTCCCAGCTCTACCCAGAAGAAAAACACTTAGCTGCTTGCTAGCATAGCTTTTATCCCGTGCCTGATGCTAAAGGCACCCTCAGGATCAGTAGGGTCCACAAAATACAGCTGGAGAGCAGTCCCTTCCTCCACTCCACCGCATCTGTGTTCCTTCAAACAGGGAGCTTTCTTTCAGAGGGTTTGGTGAGCAGTGCCACTGTTAGTTACAGCAAGAAGCAGCTTCCTGGCCAGGGCTGGGAAGGAAGAGGTCTGTGAGCAAAGCGGCTCACCTCCAAGTGGATCGACAGAAAGAGAGGTCTGAAAGCAACCTTGTTTCCCTAGCCTGTTACACTGTTTAGCGGGATGGGTGCTGGGAGCTGCCGTTGTGTGAGATGCTCTAGAGCACTCTACCGAATCTGTAACAGGAGTGCAGGCAGTGGGACACAGGGCAAGACCCTCAGCTGCAATGGGAGAGGGTGGACACCCAGGAGGGTGGCTCTCTGCTCTTCTCAAAGGTGATGCCCAAAAGACCTGCAAGCCCCGATGACTCTGTATCCACTAGCTGACAAACCAGACACACATCAGTTCTTCCCCGATGGGCAGCATTGGCCTGCAGAGCTGCCCTCCGGCCATACCTGCACTGCCTGAGCTGCTTCATCCTTCAGCCCCATGACGCACAACAGCGCTTAATTAGCAGGAAGCCTGATGCAGACACCTGTCAACTCCTCCGAGACAACCAGCACTTCACGTCAGCTGCCCCGGGGCTGTTCAGCAGGAACAGCTCGCTCTCCATATTGATATTCCTTCATCTCAGCCTATTTTCCAAGCCGTCAAGCTGCCATCTCAACCCTCCCAGCCCCAGCAGTGCCGGGGAAAGCGGACTCATGTCCATCAGATCCTGGACTCCGATCGCACCTTTGCAGATGCTCAGGAGCAGTGGAACTGCTTTGTGCTTTCCCTGGCAGCCCGAGGGCTCCATGCTGAGGAGCTCAGGCAGCCCTTGATGGACCAAATCCCGGCATCCCTGCCCAGCGTGCCCCAAGTACAGACGCTGAGTCGAGGCAACTTTGAAGGGAGGAAAGTCACTGCCTGACTCCCCAGCTCCACGAAGAGTCTCCAAGATGCAGGCATCCACCACTGTGAATATGACATCACCATGCCCACCATGGCATGGGGACACCACCACCCAACCAGGAGCCACGGCAATAGCTATGTGGCTGTTTGGATTTGTTTAGTGTCAGGGGCGCTTACTGACACAGTGGTGTGCCAGGTCCTGTGGGAGATTACCTGGGGTGGACCAGTCTTGCAGAGACAGAAAAAGGCAAAGCAGATTGACAGGATAGTTCTAACTGAAGTATAAAGGGGTCCTCTGTTAATTGCAAAAGGTGTCAGCTCTGAAACCCAATGGTTGAGGGCTGAATAGTAACCTGAGGTCAATGCTCACTGCCTTGGTTAGCCTGTCAACAGATGGAACCAGGCAGAGCATCCCTCCTGGGAAAATGATGCATCCTTCAGAGCACCCTTCTCTCCCTCCTCCAGAGTAGGCCACTATCCTGTTGCTTACTCCCACCTGTGTCATACCCTCCATCTCCAGGGACAGCTGAGGCCCTCTTCAGTAGAGCAGATTTGCCTCCTCCTTTACCAACAAGATAACACATCATTGCCTGCTTTCCAAAGGCTTTCTGGTCCTCCACCAGTGCAAGAAGAGGGATGCTGTGTTCAGTGTGCCTAGGGACAGGGGGTGTTGAAGTGGTCTAAGAGCATCCCCATCACGTACAAGGAGAAGACAGAAAAATGACACAGTTAAGCTCTGATGATGCATCAGCCAGGCTAAATCTCAGGCTGTAGTTACCCCTGTTTGAGGTGCAAGGCTCCATGCCCAGGCTGGCTGTTTCCCCCATGACTCAAATCAGTGGAAAAATCAACACCAAATCCTTTGGTGGCTCAGAAGTTCATTGTTGTCACATGGAACAAGTGGGTGGCCACGAGACACCAAGGAGTCTCTTCCCTTTCTCCAGTACCCATGTAAAATTAAAATGGACAAGGAAGAAGCTGCTGTAAATAATGCATTTGTGGTGCACTACACAGCTTCAGGAGCATATAGTAATTGTCTAGTCTTATTTAAAGAAACCCAGCCCTGCCTGTGTCATTAAAAATGCATCCTGGTTTCAGCTTCATCCCATATACACTCACCACTGTGAAGCAGGTGGCTGGGTAGCTGTTTTCATGCCTTTCCATTCTCAGCTGGTCCCAGGCAGCCCCATGCTGGTATGAGCAAGGCCTTTGGGTCACATGAAAAATTCACACATTTGGCATGAGGCATTTTCCATTCCCCTGCTCCTCCCTCACACCTGGGCCTGAGGACCTGCTCTCTAACACTGCTTCCCAGACCCCAGCAGCATCCTCCAAGCTAATAAAGGATACTAATTTCTAAGCCCCAGCCTGGCCATAGCATCTATCCCATCACTTGCCCATCCTGCTGCCTTCTCCCTTACCTCCCTCTAGCCAGTTTTAATTTTGCCCGGCACATTATCCTTGCTCACACCTTGCCTGTCCTTCCCATTCACAGCCCACCCTGCTGTAGAGTTCATCATGGCCAGGTGGGAACAGCTGGTGGAAGCCAAGCATTCAGGAAACAGCATCTCTATGGCATCCTCCTACTTTGCCAGTGACAGCAGCAAGGAGTTGAGCCTCTTGGGCCCCACAGGCTGTGGTGTCATGTTTGCTCTTCTTTTTCATTCCAGGGACATGGTGCCCAAGGCTGGCATCTTGCACAGCTCCTGCCAGGTACCACCAGGGATACAATTTGTCCTTGGTCCTCTGGAAATAGTGGTCGGGAGCAAGGAGGAGAAGCTAGTCTCACGTCTGGGAAAGAGGAAAGGAAGTCACCTACAGCCTGGCTGAAATTTGCCACAGTGCCATTCAACAGCCAGGGAGCCACAAGTCCAAATGTCTTGTTCATGGGACAGCACTTCACAGAATGCAGCTGGAGCAAATGGCAGCTCAGTAACAATGAAGATCTGCCACTTACAGGCTGAACTAAAACTGGGCAATGGGAGCAGTGTGTAGGACAGCAAGGAAGGCAGCCCCCAGGAGCTCTGTGCCAAGGGTATGTGTCTCAGGCACATGCAGTGCCCAGGAACAACCTCTGTGGCACTTGGTTGCAGAAGCAGGGCAGCTCCAGCAAGTCCTGAAGCAGCAAGGCCACCTATCTTGGCACCAGTGTCAGGAGACACAGCACAGGCAAGCACCTCCAGACCATCAGCCAGCCCTGGCACAGCAGAGTAGCTTAGGGAGAAACCTGGGGGTGTCCAACCACAAGCCGCACTTTCAGTCCTTAGCTAGGCCCTGACCAACATATCACCACCCATCCCTGCAAGGACAGCCAGGTGCCCCCGGGGTGCTGGCACCCCTGAGCAAAGGCAGAGCCATCAAACCACTCTCAGTTTGTCAGTGCCTGTCAGAGGTAGCATGTGGCCAACAGCAAGACCAGGCAAGACCACAGCAAAGCCTGGGTCAGAGCCATTGTTCACAGCTTGTAACAACGTTCTTCCCTGATTGCTCCTCACTGTCTCCTCCTTTCTGGGAAGCACTGAGCTGGACACAAGCTGCAGGCTGGGATAAGTTAGCAGCATTGCTTGGACACATGGACACCCACCCACAGTCCCACATATGTAGCCAGTGCCTGCATGGGTACTTGCCTGGATCCTCCACATCTCCCCATGGAGGAGCTCCTCCAGAGACACTGCTAGAAAACCTGGGAGATAACACATGCCTGTGACATTAGCAATTAAGGAACATTAATTATAATAATAATAATTATCACAAACCAGCATTTTTATGGCACAATATTATGCTGAAGGATTTACAACATACTGAATCATGAAGTTCATAATTAAAGTTATTTTCATTTCTAATTCTGCTTTAATTCTATTCCAATAAAAGATATGATAAATATACCTTAAGAAAAAGAAAGAATCACAGAAACCATTACTTGAGACAATTTCCCTAGATGTGGATGTTATATTGCAGCATGGAGACTCCTTAAAGAACACCACAAAGCTCAGCAAGGAAGAAGTGTCCAGCCCAGTGAAATACTGAGCCTCACCCCAGGGCAGCAGAGTGTTTGCAGCCTGCAATGAGTCCACAGCTGCTTGGCTTTAGCTTCCCAGCTTTCCAGACCTGAGGTGGTTTCACAAGTCACCATGTTTCTTCTGCTGGTGGGACACGAGCAACCAGGGAGCCTGATATTCATAAGGCAACTGTCCAGGAAAAGCTGGGCTGGGTGCACTCCTCACACCACAGCCAGAGGACTCCTGGCATCACCCCTATGTGTGTGAGGCTGCCAGACAGAGGTGAAATGTTTCACATCACCTCTGAGACCTCAGTCCATACACCTGTAACATTGGGCAGAGGAGAAACAGCAAAGACCCAAACCTCTTGCACCTGTAACATTGGGCAGAGGAGAAACAGTAAAGACCCAAATCTCTTACACCTGTAACAATGGGCAGAAGAGAAACAGAAAAGAATAAAACCCAAATGTCAGTCTTTTCAGCCCTGAAGACTTCCTTGTTTCCCCCTCTCAACACTTTTTCCGTGAGAAAATGCAGATTCATTAAAGAGGTTTCACAGAAAAAAACCCAAACCAAATGAACCTGCATTTGTTGTGATGAAAGTTCATCACCAGAGTAAGAAAAAAACCCAAAGGACAAGGAAATTTAGATATGATCAAAGATCTATGTCCTGGAAGAGCTGTTACCATTATAGAAGGATGTTTCAGTTCTATTTTTGACTAAACTTCCTAATATTGCCAAAGCCAAAATCAGAAAATAGGCTGAGGCTTTCCACAGCCTCTTGCTGCACAGGAATTCAGAGTAACAGATGTATCACCTCTCTGTGGAGCAGGATATGTTTTGAAATCTCAGGTTCTCACCCCACCCTCCACTTTGCCAGAGCTGCACCATGACCCAGCTGGACTTGCACAGGCAAGGTCCCCACCTCGATGCCTCGCTGTGTCAGGAGACATGAGACCATCTTTGGCAGGTCTGAGCCCATTACACCCAGGAGCCACTGCCCACACCAAATGGTTCAAGAGAAGGGAAGGAAAAAGAAGCAGCTGAGAGGCTTGAGAAGCCATTTGTCTCCAAACACCGTCCTCACAGTTCAAGCAGACTTGGCTGTGCCCCAGCAAAAAGCCACTTTAGGGTGAGAGCAGTTGAAGGTCTGCCCAGTCCATCCCTCAGGAGTCAGCATGGACCCAGATGGCACACTGTTGTCCCGTGGTAGCAACAGGCATTTGATCTGAAAGCTGGAAGATCCTGCAGCATGGGACCTCCTTGCTGCTTTCAAAGAGTCCCCTCCTCTCCACCCCATGGGGTTGTGGACTAACACTGGGGTAACTCATCACACCAGTGGTGCAGCTGCAGGACAACCCTTCACTCCCAACTTACCTCTGCCCCTGCCCGACCAGACAGCACAGCCAACCACTTCATGCCTATCCTGCAGCCTCACTGCCCTGGGAGACCCCCCCAGAACTTTTCTTCATAATTAAGTGCCTCCACACATCCTGCTGCCCACTGAGGCCTCCTAAGCATGGATGACTTCCCCCTTGCCATGCACACAGGGAACATCACAAGCAGGTCTGGGAGACTTGGAGCCCTGACAGCCTGTAACTGATGACTTGTCTGGCAAGCAGCCAGGGCAATGCCAATTCCCAGAAAAGCAGCAGGTTTGCCAGTGGGCAGTACTGGCAGCCACACTGCTAGATTGAGAAGGACTCAGCCTCAGCTGGGAGACAGACAGGACTTCCCCTCAAAGGCACACCACATATGGTGGGAAGATGAAGGCTTTAACAAAAAGAGGTGCCTCTGTGCCTAGTAAGGTCTTTAATTGATTCTGGAAGAACAATTTCTGAGTTATATCCTGAAGTGTACACCACAATCAATAAATGCATTAAAGCAGCAGGAGCCTGCAAGCCTTTGGCCGTGCTGCTCCACACCATCCCCACAGCTTGTGCCCCACTCCAGGCCCCACCAAGGCTGCAAAGGCCTCCCCTGTGAACAGTGGGGCTGGGCACTGCAGCAGCTGGCAAAGTGTCCCATGGAGCATCCCAAGCCAGCCAGGTTCCTCACATCTGGGAAGGATGCAGGCCTCCAAACTACCAACTTCTTCAAGTCTGTGTGCCACAGTTTGGTGGCAGAGACAGGAATAAGCCTCCCTCTGCCACACCAGGCTGGAAACTCCACCACAGGCTCCAGTCCTCCTCTTATCCTGCTCCTCATCTCCTGGCTGCTTCTTACAAACTTCCTCAGTTTGGAAAACCAAGAGAAGGCAAAGTGCTCCTTTCCATAGGGATGTGTCAGGAATCCTGACAAGTTCAGCTGCCCACCTACTTTGGGATGAGAGATGTAGGATGGTAAACATCCTTTGCGATTTGAAGAAGCCACCTGGAAGTTGCTGCTCTCCGTGGACTCTCCACTGGCACATCCCCACTGCCCAAAGAGAGAGCTGGGAGCTGAAAAACACAAAAGCAAACACAAACACATCAGTGTTTATATACATAAAAAAAAAAAGTTTACAAAATCCTGAGTGAAAGACAGCTAATGATGCATCATACGGTTAGTGCCAGGCAAAATGCTCCAAATTGAAGTCCTCAAATATGAAAAGAATCAACATTTAATAAGACAGTTAATGTATGTTATTTAAATGTCACTTCATTATTAAAAGTGTATATTTTTGAGGTTTAATAACCATGTAATTGAGGCATCTTTTCTATAGTTAAACCTCGGCAAATATGTTTTTCATAATTAGTTGGTATTTATTTAACATGCAATAACCATCCCATTAAATTTAATGACTTCAATTAATAGGTACAGAGGGGCCTTTTTTTTTTTTTATGTCAATATGTATTCTTAAGGATGATTCCCAATGCAATGCCACGAGGAAGCTCAGCTACCTGAGGGTGACCAGGAAGGGCAGGTGACCAAGCTGAGACAGAAGGCTTTGCTGGCATCCCAGTGCAATGATGGGAGCCCACAGATGAGGAAGGGATGCTGTGTGCTTAAGGAGGGGGGTGCCAGTAGGGACCTCAGCCTATCTGTGCCAGGCACCTCCCTCAGGTCTCCAACCCCACTGAGTGCAAGGAGCAGGGCAAAGGGCAAACGTTGCCAGGGTGGCAAAGCTGGAGAGGCTGAGCCTGACGCAGCCATGGCTGAGCCTTTTCACCAAAATTAGCAAAAGGCCCACAGTAAATCAACTCCCTTAACAAACCATCCAGTGCAGAGTTATTTTATTGGGGACAGGGTGGCTGGAGAGCAGCCAGAAACTCCCTTAACAAACCATCCAGTGCAGAGTTATTCACCACCTTGCAGTAAAGCCCAGCACAATGGCACAATGCTGCACATGCTGCAGTTCCACTGGGCTCTGGGCTCTCATCATGAGGGAGGACACCTCCATTGCACAGCCATGCACAACCTTCACTGCCCCAGCACCTCCTTGGCCTATGACAGGACCTTTGGTGTCCCCCCCAAAGACTCCTGCATCTTCAGGGGCTCTCCCTGCTCTCCCAGCCCTGACATAACCCTTCAAATGCCTCTCCCTCATCCTTCTGGTCTTTGCTCTCACCAAGGACTTTACCCAATGCCAGGGAACCTGAAATTGCATGAAGTTAGAAGCACCCAAAGAGCAGAGAGAAGTGCTCAGCTTCCTCATGCAGCAGGCAGGGAAGTGCACCAAGCAAACCCCTTGGAAAGCAATTACTGCTCACCAGAAGCAGCGTGTGAGAAACACTTTAGTTTTCTGCTGCAGCATAGGTGCTGGAGTGCAGAGCCACAGTCACCAGACCCTGGGCATGCTGCAAGCAAAGTCCCCCCCAGGGATCCCAGAAGATCAAAAGCTAAGGTCAGCAGCTAGCAGAGCCCCCTGGTCTGCCCCATGCACTGCCAGGAGAAACACAGCATTCTCCATTGCCTTGTGGCCACCCATCTACTACTGAGGCCCCATCTCACCTGGGGACATGATGATGGATGCGGGCACCAGGTCAGGTCACATCCTTCTGTCTTGGAAGATGGTGATATGATGCTGGAAGCGCTCACTGCAGCCAGGGCACCCCAGGGAGATGGTTGCCCCATTTTTTTCCAGTTGTCTTAAGCTGGGACACAACTCAGGAGACACCAAGTCATCAAAGGCAAAGGATTATGGGCTGGGTTTATACTTCTGGCCAGGCTGGTCTAGGTTCAGGGTGACTTGGTTCACATACCCAAAGCCCACATACCCAAAAACACCCAGTACACGGCCTCGGGGCTTTCCTTCCAGTCCTTTCCATTGCAGCACCAGGGTGGTAAGCATTGTCTCACCATCTTGGTGTCCCTCACACCTCCTTTCTGTGCTAAAGCCCTCAAAGACCATTTGCAGGGGATGGTCAAAATGTGTCAAGGATCAAGCAGACTTTAGAAGCATATGTCTCCACACATTCCCCTAGGCACAGAGTTAGATATTGGCAGTGCCCAGGGCCCCTGATAGGAAAGACACTGGCTGACAGCACTCGCCTGCCCCATGGGCACTGAGGTAACAAGAATTAGCAGCAATCAGTGAATGTCATTTACTTGTGGCATTGGTAATTAAGGGACCCATCAACTGCACAACAAAGCCTTCATGAGCTTGCTGTAGCCATCTACTCCCCTTGCCTGGGGATGTCACTGCCCATGAGGTTGGAGCAGTGATTTCTGGTGTTGGGTCTGGCATGGAGGATGCCCAGCCCACTACCCTCCTACCTGAAGCTTGGGTAGTCTGGTCAGGACAGGGAACAAAGCTGACAGGGTTACTTAGTGATCAACCCAGGCATGGCTGCCCACTGGTGAAGCTGCCAGCCTGTGCAGAGCCATCTGTGCTGACGTGGCCATAAATTACCTGTGGAGCTGCTGGGGACCCACACTGGAGAGAAGGCAGCAGCAGTGTGTGGCCCAGCAGGGGAGCCCAGCGCAGGTGATTAATCCTTGTTAGCAGCCTGATGGGGAGACAGACTCACCAGGCGTGCGGCACAGGGCAGCTGGCCCTGCAGCAGGGCTCGCTCCTGCGACACCACTGCTCACTGTCACACTCTTGTTTCTACCTCCTTCCCCTGTCCCACTCTGTCCTGATCCTCTCCTTCCTCTCGCCTGTTGCCCTTGTTTTCTTCTGACTGTCTGCATCATGACTCTCTGCATCCATTCTTCCCATCTCACCCACCAGCATCCCATCTCAAAGAGGCTCCTGCAGCACTGCTCCCAGTCCCAAAGTAAGGAAAAGGTTGATCCCTGGTTGCCATGCTTGGTTCCCAGCAGGTGTCCAAGAGCCCTTGCAGTGGGGCAGCTGCTAGGACTTCGGCACTCCGTGCTGGAGTCTCAGCCACCAACCTCCTGGTTTTTCAGGGAATAAGAGGGAACCAGAATGTGCCACCTTCAGGTCCCTGACCTGCACTACTGCACTGCAGTCCTGGGGTCACTGAGTAAAGGCAGAGCACAGCCCAGCCAGGGCAGCCCAGCAGTGCTGCACAGGGACATGTCATCCCCCGTGTGACATCTCCAAAGCAAGCAAATGCTGTATCTCACACAGCAGATGGCAAATCCTACAGCAAGGAGGGGAAGCAGGGTGCCCACCAGCACCCCCAGCTATCGCCTTAACTCTGCGCCTCCCTTTTCAGGGCTGAGAGCCAGCAGCAGGTGCCTAGGCTCTCCCCTTCACCACCCTCCTTTCCACAGCTCCAGACAGCCCCAAGGATGCTCCTCAGGGCCAAGAACCAGCCTCTGCCTCCTGTCCCCAGCCCTCTGTACCCAGAAGGAAGTATCAAGCTGAAGTAAAAGAAGGAGCTTGATTTTAAAGAAAATAATAATTCTAGAATAAATAAATAAATAACAAGCCCAAAGCTAAGCCTGCTTTTAAATTCAAATGTGCAATATGGCCCAGAGCATCAGAGCCAGAAGGAAACTACAGATTTGGGCATGGAAATAGGGAATATTTCACTTCAGCTCAGTCCAAGCCGTCATGATTTACACAGCAGTGAGGGAGGTAGGGAGAGCATAGCTTACTAGGGGCTCTGCAGCTCCAGCAGACGCCCTCCTGCCTGCTGCCCTCAGGCTTCCTTCCCTAGACCTGAAGTTTCTCCAAGCTATCATGTCCCACCAGCTCTGCTTCAGGGCCACGGCTGTTCCAGGGCAGCAGGTTCTTCCTGGAGCTCACATTTAATCACCCAGCACCCCATCGGCACTGCCACTACCTAGGACCCTCCCAGCCTGAGTGGACAGAGCCACACAGCACGGCACCCTGGCAGCTCCCAGGCCGTGTTCAGGGGCTAAAAGGGACCGCAGGAATGCTGCTGGTGTTTGTACAGGGCACGGTCGGGGAGCGTCCTGCCACTGCTGGCGGTTTGCGGCTCCCACCATGTCCCAGAGCGAGGAACACTGTCCCGAACCCCGGGGGACTGCCCAGCCAGCAGCAGTGGCCAGTTCCTGCTCCTTGAGACGCTTGATTAATGCACTGCCCTGGGAGCCCAGGGCCGTACCCTGCGGGTCAAGAGTGACACGAGTCCGGGCAGGTCTCAGCCCATGTCCCGGAGCCGGGCACAGTCGGGCGTTCGCCGCACACAACACCCGGTTGGTACGAGAAGCTCCGAGGGATGCGCCCTTGCTTTCGGCGGGTGCGGTCTCCGCCGGGGCAGCCCGGGAGCATCCCCGGCCCCAGACCCTGCCCGGCTTCCAGCATGCCCAGTAAGCGCGGCCCCGAGCCGAGCGGCAGCCGGGAAGCAGCAGGGCCAGAAGCGCGGAACGACAGTGCCATCTTGTGCTGCTTGCCAGAAGGGATGCCCGGCGCCGCTCCCACCCCCACGGCTGCCGGTCCGACCCCACGGGGCGCTGGGTGCCACAGGGCGGGTGCCCCCGCAGCCCTCAGCGGCACGGGGAGAGCCGGGGCCGGCACAGAGGACCTTGTGCCGCGAGAAGGGACAGGGAGGGGACGGCGAGCACGGAGCAGGGAGAACAAGCGGCATTAATCCCCAGAACTGCCTTTCCATCATCAACAGGTGCCCTCGTCCCAGTGCCCCAACAGCCCCGCGCTGGCACCGGGGTGTGAAGACAGGGTAGGAGAGGGCACAAGGTAATAATGGCTACGGCCACAGTCGCGTCCTGAATGCAGGAGCTGCAGGATCCTCTGCCCAAATTCCAGCCCTCTTACGGCAGATGAGAGACCCAAGCGGACACGGGCTGGGCGACTTCACACGGAGGGGCCGAGAAAAAAAAACCTCCTGGCTGGGCACGGGAAGGCCCAGGGCTGCTGCTCTCGGTCCTGCTGGCACACTGCTGGTGGGGCTAGGGACAGGAGCTCTCTCTTACGACACCGGGTACCCTGTAAGTTCAGTCCAGTTCCCCCAAAAAACATGGGGGTAACTTGGCAAGGCATCACCTCTGCACAGAAAGAGCAAACTAGGGGTGCAGAGCAGGTTCCTGGGGTGTGTGAAGGCAGAGGGGAGGTGCCAGGTTCAGTGAGTCACCATGCCACTCCACCCCCATGCCAGTGACCCTTGCAAGTATAGCCACAGGCCATGCTGTGACATTCTCCCCCACCACGGCATAAGAGCATCCTCCACCACGAGCATGGAGAGTAAGAGAGGAGGGACCAGCAGAGGGGTGGGGGGGGAAATCTGCTTCACAAATTACCGTTAGTACCAAATGTCCCTTCTTATCGAGACTGGACGGGTATTCAATTTTCTCTTCAAACGCCTGCCTTCTGAAATGGTAATAGAATTTCAAATCTAGGGGAAAAGGGAGGGGGAAAAAAACTGAATATGCAAGGATTAACAATGAGAGAGAGAGACAAAGGAAGAAATTATACCAAAAAAATATAGTTGGAGCCTTTACAGGAATTAATTAAATACAAATATAAAGAGAAAATTAACAGTCTCATGCTTTGGGGGGGAGGGGGGGGGGGAAAGGATATTTTCTGAGTTTAATTAACCTTTTTTTGCCAAGAACAATAAAGAAGGGGGAAGGAAGGGAGAGCAGAGCAGAAGCTTCTAATTGTTTCGTCTTGCAGGGGATAATTATGGGAGCTGCTCAGGTCAGGGTCTGCCCACGCAGGTCTGGGTGCGTGGGTCCTGCTGGCACACGTGCCAGGATCATGTGCATATAATAACTCAGTTGTTGGTCCTAACTGGAACATGGGGCTGGAGGAGCAAAGGCACAGTTGGGAAGTGCCATGGTCCCCCAGTTGCCAGGGGGCTCAAAGCAAATGAGGAAGGGATGTCCCCTTAAGGCAGTGCCATGGGGAAGGAGAGAGCTTTAGATATCAGCAGGAGGTGGCTGGTGGGCATGGTGGCCAGCAGGGCTTTACAACACCCTCCATCCCCATGCTCCCAAATCTTGTGTTTGCAGTGCTCACAGGTATCATTCACAAGGAGACACCTTAGGGATAGGATGAGGGTTTGGAGCAACTGGATGCCAAATTAATGGTCTTTGTCACCACTGTCCTCTCCTGGAGAAAGCAGAGGAGAGAGTCAGTGACAGCAGAAAGCAAAGTGACAGTGTGAGGAAAGGAAAAGCCAACACTAACAGGAGTACCTGCCTGCCAAATCCATGCTGCACCCATGTTCTTTGCCCTGGCACCTCTCTGCTTTGCTCTGCCCATGCAGGAGCTGTTTGGCCACAGCTAGACTTCAAAAGAAAGGATGGAGACAAAGCCAGATATGGAAAGCAGGAGCTCTGGCAGCTTTAGTGTCAGGTCAACATTGTGGTCAACTGCAAGGAGCCACATGGTGCTCCCTCTGGGCTGTGGGCACTGCTGGACACCTGAGTTTACACTTGCAAACTCCACAACTCATAACACCACTGACCAGGAGCAATAAAATGGGCCAGTCAAGCACACAAGTCACCCAAGCAAAGGGCAACAAACAGCACCATCCTCCTCCTCTGGGTCTCAGCACTGCGGCTGCTTGCCAGGAGCAGCTCCACAGAGGATAGGGCCACGGTGCTGCCTGTCACATGCTTGCAGGTGTGCACAGTGGCGGCAGGCAGCAGAATGGGTTGCCTTGTGCCTTGCATAGCATCTGCTCAACTCCTCTGTGCAAGGAAATTAGGAGCAGAGTCCCAACTGGGTGAAGCAGAGATTTGTGAGGACTTACTCTATCTAAATTCCTTGGGCCACCATCCATGGAGCTGTCCTCGATCCCTGCACCACATGTTCTCCCAGATACACGAAAAAGCCTCTCCTCTCCCTCCAACCTCATCTCACCATGATTATACCACCACCCATCACACACATGCTTGAGTGGGCGATGGAGAAGCCATCCTGTGCTCCTGGATGAGATGCAGGCGGCAGAGCTACTTTTCCCAGCAGCACTGGCTGTGCTCAAGTTTGAATTCCACTGGGTGATGGAGAAATTCCCTGTTCCCAGGTAGGAGGCTCCTGAAAAGCATAAGATGAATACCAGGACCTCTGCATGGGTCTTGCCCTGCAAGCAGAGCATCATAAGGAGGGGACACACAGAGGCTATGGATTACCTGGGAAATGGGAGAGGGTGATTGATAAAGTTAAAAACAACACCAGCAAACATTTGTTTAACAAACAAAGTTCCTTATCTGTCCAGGAATAGATTGCAAAATTATTCAAGAGTCTTCAGTGTAAATTATTCTTGGTATAAGGATTGTTTAAACTGCAAGCTGGGAATATTACTGTGAAGTGTACAAGGTATGTGGTAAATTATGTAACCAATTTATGTAATTTATAAATTGGGTTACATAAATTAGCTACACAAGGTACAGCATGAATGTCAAATTGTACGCTCAGTTGTCACAATAGCAGCTCAGCATCAGATTACCTGGAGGATTAATCCAGACAGTACAGAGTCTAGATGTTACAAGTAAGTAAACACAAATATCAAACTGCATGCTAACAGCTGAAACGAAAAAGTTATTGGCATCAACAAAGTGCAGCTACTCAATTACTTGCTGGGAGGGGAAAATGAGGCAGAGACAGCAGGTCAAGTGTAAGGTCCTGCACCTGGGTAGGCACAATCCCAAGCACAAATATAGGCTGGGTGGGGAATGGTTGGAGAGCAGCCTTGAGGAAAAGGACCTTGGAGTCTGCATTGATGAAAAGCTCAACATGAGTCTGCAGTGTGCACATGCAGCCCAGACAGCAACCGAGTCCTGGGCTGCATCAAGAGCAGTGTGGGCAGCAGGGCAAGGGAGGTGATTCTGCCCCTTTACTCTGCTCTTGTCAGACCCCATCTGGAGTCCTGTGTGCAGTCCTGGAACCCTCAGCACAGGAAGGACATGGAAGTGTTGGAGCGGGTCCAGAAGAGGGCCACAAAGATGCTCAGAGGGCTGGAGCAGCTCTCCTATGAGGACAGGCTGAGAGAGTTGGGGTTCTTCAGCCTGGAGAAGAGAAGGCTGCCAGGAGACCTGATAGTAGCCTTCCAGTATCTGAAGGGGACCTACAGGAAGGCTGGGGAGGGNTTGAGTGAGCTGTACTAGTGGGAGGTGTCCCTGCCTATGGCAGGGGGTTGGAACTAGATGATCCTTGAGGTCCCTTCCAACCTTACCATTCTATGATTCTATGATTGGTTTGCTTTTCAGTTGGCACAGACATCCCTAGCATAACTGCCCTGCCAAGTCCTTTGGGAAGGATGGAAACTACCCAGGCCCTCTCCAGAAGTCCATGTCTCCCTCTTGGGGTAAGGACTATCTCCATTAACAGTAAGGGGCTACAAAATCACTGATGGCTTTGCAATGAAGTTTAGGCTGAGGGCACTGTCTACACTATTTAACGGAGTGCACACAGGGCCATGCGTATGGAAAAGTCTGTAGATTTATTGCACAGCCTGAGAGACTCACCTGCCAATACTCACAATCACAAATTTTCAGGACTTGGAGGACCCTTGGAAAACCAGAACCAAGGCTTCCACAACTTAATAGCCAAAGTTACATTTTTCAACCACTCCTATTCCATGAGCACTTGTCCTCATCCTCATAAACCTCCCAACCATCAGGGTCAGCAAGGACAAAGCAACCTTGGGACAGGTCTCTTCTGGATATAGAGGACACCATGAGATGAAAGGTGCTTCTCTTCTAGTCTTCTCTTGCTGCTTTTGCAGTCTTTGGGCAGAGCATTGATACAACTTGAAAACCTGGATTGATACAACCCAAAACCCCTTTTGGGGAGGATATGTGGTGAGGAAGTACTACAGACTGGTTTATGAATTACTACACCTAAAATCTAAGGCTAGATCAAAATAACTGCTTTGGACCAGATAAAGCAAGGAGAGCCAGGAGCAGTCCCCAGAGAGCCTTGTTCACAGGGTGGCCCTGTGGGCAGTAGGTCTGAGCCACGTTTCAGGCTTTTTTCTCCACTGTCCACATTCTCAATAGATGCTAAAGGCTTCCAAGCTTTAAAACTTTTCACCTTGTACTCCCCATTAAAATCTAATTTTCTTTCATGTTGAGAGTGGCAGAATTCTGCTCTCCTGAGAACAGCTATGATTATATTGTCAACTTCTTGCTCAGGAGCACTGCAAGGTCTGTGGCAGTGTTAGAGCATCAGCTTCTAGTCCCATGGGTGACTAGAAAATTACCTAGAGCGCAATTCTCTTGTGTACAACTTATTAAAACCTCTCTGTTAATGGGTGTG
Organism: Eubucco bourcierii; assembly: GCA_013396675.1. Taxonomy (NCBI): domain Eukaryota; kingdom Metazoa; phylum Chordata; class Aves; order Piciformes; family Ramphastidae; genus Eubucco; species Eubucco bourcierii. The sequence goes on from VWZE01018393.1 coordinate 150,457, forward strand.
CTTGGTTTTTCAGAGAGTTGTCTGAGCCTGGAGCTCCTAAGCAGTCCCACAAGGTAAGCACTGGTGGGCAGTGACCAAGTCTGTAGCCACAACAACTATACAGATTGCCTTAAAATTATGATGTGCATGAGTGTCTCTTCTTCTGTGCAATTCCTTGCACTGCTGAGTGGAGATTTTTTTAGCCAGCAGAAGAGCCACACTTTGAAACATCTGCCCATCATGCACAGGGCTTCTTTTCTCCTGATGCCACACTTGTACACTGTCATCTCGGCACTGCATTCCTACAACGTACATGGATCTAATCCCATTCATTGGCTGAAAATAGGCCCAGACAAAACTATTTGAGTTTGTAACAGCAACAAGCAATGCAGGACCACCTGCAGCCTCCAAAAAGGACATCTGTTATGTTGCTTGAAGAGCTGAAAAAACAGACCCTGCTGAGGGTGCTTGCAAGATTATCAGCTTGGACTCTGAAGCATGGTCTCTCTTCTTCATCTGTTTGGCCACAACAAGTTGCCACCCTTCCATTCAGACAGCATTTCTCCCAGCCATGTGGAGGTCAGGCCAGCCAGCAGCTGGGTGGAAGCAACTGCTGACACTGAGGTTTCACAGCTGGGTTTCACTAGAGTGTTAGGGAAAGCAGCCATGAAGTATATTTAACATATCACTGTGGCTATTCCATTGTCTAACCACCTCCTAGCCTGGGAACGTATACTTCAGGGTACCAGAAGGCACCATATAAAATAATTACAGCAGTGTCTTGGAATAAATGGATGAGCATTGCCTCTTCTTGTAAGCTCAAAGTTAAAGATCCCCAGCACTGCACAAGCACCTGACAGAGGTTTGGAACAAGCCTAGTGCACAGGTCAGTCCACTGGTCTCAGTTTATACTCTGGGAAATGCTGCCTGCCTTCCCACCGCAGAGCCTGCACTTCTCCACAGAATCATGCTTGGGAGCAGGCACAGAGCTCACAGGAAAAGCTGGTTTCAGACTCCTGCAGTGCATGTGGATGCCAGGCTCATTCTGAGTGGCCATCACAGGGGCACAGTGCTGATCTATTTAATCCAATAAAGGGCAAGCCGAGGAAGCTACCATTAGTTAGCAACAGCACGCTGTAAGGTAAGGAGTACAGGGGGAAAAAAGCAGTCCTAACACAAAGGCTTGCAAAAGGAAAAATAAGTAAACAAGGATTAAAGGGCCTATGAAGGCTGCTTTGTGGAAGCAGCCCATAAAGAGCAATTTTTCTGCCTTTTGTAAGCTTTTCCTTTGCCCGATATGATTTAAGCTAAAACCTGAACTGGCGTTTCCCCTCCGCCTCATTAAGAGCCGTGGAGTTTCACTGCAGTCACCAGCCAGACTTCTCCAGCAGCTGAAAGGCTACTGAAGGAACAAGCAAAGAAATTAATTTTTAAAAAGCCATGCTTGCACACAGCTTCATCAAATGGCAGAAATTCAAATTTCTCCCTTGGTTCCGCCGCTGGGAGGGCGAATGCACGGCAGCACTGGCAGAGCTCCTGTTTACTTGTTTTATGGTGGCTGTAACGAGGAGCCCATTAAATTAATAGCCGTGCTTTATTTTTTAATGTTGTGTTTAGCTAATCCTGACTTACAGTGGCACTCCCATTCGTAGAAAATAAAACTCAAACTCACTGTGACAATGGACTCCATCACCGAGAGAATGGACGCAGAGGGATGTTCAAGAGGTCGTAGGAGGGGAAAAAATAACACCCTTGTCATTCCTGCTGCAGGAGAGTCACTCGTGGGCCTCAGCTGGTGCCCGTTAGAGAATTAGCTCAGGCAGTTCAAGGACTAAGTCATACAAACCTGATCTAAAGCCATAAGGAAAAAAAAAATAAAATTGCCACATAGACCCATTCCAACTCCACTAGTACCTCAGCACCACGTAGTGAAACACGAGAGGCTTTCCTGTCTCTTGTGAGCAACCCCTCAGACAGCTCAGTGGTCTGAGGGTGAAGGCTAGTGAGACTCTCCTTACCTGCAAGGTTTAAGCTGCCCATTCACACACTTCAGAGTACATACTCAGGTCAACGGTGCAGCTGGGTCAAAATGAGCCTTCTTAGAGGCATCTTGGGAACAGCAGCCTTCAGGTATGCCTCTTCAGTGACTGGTGACACTGGAGAGCTCAAGCAGCCCTGGCCCATGCTCAGGAAGGAGCTACCCCTTGAGAGACTCAAGCAGAGCTGCTCAGGCACAGCTGCACATGCACATGGTACAGCTGGAGTGTGCCCATGTGGGCACAGAGTACACTCACCAGGTCCACCTCCCGCTGCCCAGCAGTAGTAGTCAGGCACTGCACCCTCATGAGAGCAACAGGCTAAAAGACCCCCAGCACACGACTCTCAGAAGACAGCAGCTGCCTCAGAACAGGCACGAGCCCTTTTAAATAGAGAAAAATTTGGTAAGGATCAAATGTAGAGAACCCATGGGGGCTCTGAGTTTCCAGCTTGATGCTTGGAAAGCTACTAACCATGGCAAGGCTGCATGAGAGTACTTTTAATTCTATGGAGAAGGAAGTAGGAAGTGCGTGGGACTGAACTGCAGGCACCAGTTTGCCATAACTGTTAGCAGTAGATGGGGACGCAGATGACTTACCCCTCAGCTGTCCACCCAATATCAACTCTGCACTCAAAAAAGGATTCTGACATGAAAGCTTTAAGGGATCCATATCAGGGTGAGCAGACCCTAACTCTTCAAAAAGAGCCATGTGAGACAAAGGGCTTTGGGCTCATGCTGGTTAGCAAATCTGTTTCAATGGTATCAGAAATCATACCCATTTCTAAACTAGCTTTGTGAAAATAGAGGAGGATGTAAAGCAGGAATCAGAATGAGATACCAGGTCCCTACTGCCACTTCTGTGCTCACTGGGACAGCAAATCTTCCATGCAACAGCTCCCACAGAAAGCAATACACAGGGCAGCAGGAACCAGACACAAGTACCATCAACACATTGCACAAATGAAGAGGCTGGATCAAGTACAAGCTACTCCACCGAGTACAAGCAGGAAGAACAGCTAATTTAGGCCACTCACAAGGGGAAAGCAGCTCCAGCAGCAGTTGTAGGGGTTTGGGGGTTTGTTTTGTTTGTTTCTTGGGTGTTTTTTTGTTTGTTTGTTTGTTTGTTTTTAACACACCCCATAGGGAGTAGTTGGTTGATTTCATCTTCAGCTTGGAAACAAAAGTTTGTTTGCTGCTCTCCCTAGGAAGATGACAAAGAGAAATTCTCTGCCATGTGCTGACCTCTGTAAAAAGTCTGAGAAGTGCACATGTGTCATTAAATCCTAGACAGCCTTCTGACACAGAGCCCTCCTGAGACCAGCGGCTGCTCCATTTGCTCCTTCTGGCTTTGCCCCAGGCTGCACAACTACCACTCTGCCAGCATAATTACGCACTGGAGTGGGATATGGAGGGTGTCATTACTTGCCCTGAACAACCTCAGCACAAAGATGACTACGGGTCCAGGCTAATCACTTCAGCCTGCATTACCCTTCACTCTCCCAAGGTATTAGCCCAGGAAAGCTGGGGAAGTGATGAGAAACCAAAACACATACCAAGAGTAGAGCAAAAAGCTAACAGATAAGGAGGGCAGGTAAGTTAGTTCAGGAGCATCACATCCACCTTCTCCATGTATTAAGAAAAAAAGCCAAAAGGGAGCAGGTATGGGGCTGCAACTCCATGGCACTCTGAAGGGCTTTTCAGGCCCCCATGGATTTCCAAAAAAAGGGGCCTCTAACTCCGTAGTGCTGGGTGCAAGAGCTCCCTGGGGTGGCAAAAGGAGCTGTAGTGGTGGACTCTGTTCTATCAAGATGCATTTAGTTACAGCAGTTCTTAAAAGGAGTGGGAAGAAGCAAGTGGACACTCCTTTTACCTACACTGCTGCTCACCCCAAAAGACCAGGCCACCAGAGAAACTGAAGGACATGGTCCCAAGATGCATACAACACTGGTAATGAATCATTTGAGGCAGTCAGACATAAACAACCTAGCAACAAGCTACAGACGAACACTTTTAACCAGTTTGGAAATAAAAAATAACAACAACTTGAAAGACAAATTGAAAAATTCTGCCTGGAAAAGGAGCACACAGCATGAGATCACAGGATTCAGCAGACTATAAAATAGGAAATGAGACTTACTCTTCTCCCCCTACAGCTACACAAAACCCTCCTACGTAGATTAGAGACATGTTTGGCAATTGCCTTCCTCCTCCAGCCTCTCCCATAATGGACAAGGTAGAGTTGGTAGAAGCCTGAACGCAGAGAGGATGTTAGATAAAACATCTTGCAAAGCCAAGTGTGAAATATTAACAACAGGAGGCAATGGCTTGTGTTTTTATGCAAGATCACAAATTTGGTGCTTAGAAAGCCTGAGATGTTCTTGTACACTGGAATCTCACAGTGCTTGTTGAATGTTTCATTTAAAAAGCTATTGAAGCCTACTGGAAAATTACTATCAGTTATTTGCTGTATCTTCTCTAACTTCATTGTTTTGGTTCTTTCTCCTTCCTGCAAGACTGAGAAATTATGCATGAATAACAAGGTTGTTACTTCCATTCATCTGGCCAGTTCTAAAACAATTCATGCTCGTGAAGTGGGCACTCTGCAAGCCTGTGTTTTCACATGAAATTACCACAATTGTGCACATTGCATCCGAATTACCAGATGCATTTGTACACACAATTACCCAATTTGCAGACAGAACTTGCAATAAGAGGGCAGACAAAATGGACACGCAGCTGCTCAGCTGAATGGAGCACTGTGTCCAACCACATCTGGCACTGGGCAGGTTTGGTTTTAGTAGGTGAATAGGTCACAGATATTCCTGAACACAACAGAGTTCTTTTCTATCCAACACATGCAGCACAGAGAGAAGCCTAGCTGGCTGCTCCTACCCTAACCCAAATTTGCCTTTGGAGGAAACTGCCTTCAGTTCAGTTTCTACAATAGATTTGGACCTCGTTTATCCTGCTGGTCTAGTTGCCCATTAATGCCAGCTGTGACAGTAGCTGTGTGATAAGGAAATCTATTCAACACTGGACACCAGGCTCCAGGAATAATGGTCTGTGCAACTTTGTAGCGTAACTGACACCTGCTGTCACAATCTTGCATGAAAAAACATCATGCTCAGAATATCCAAAAAGCAGACAAGAGAGGAAGCCTAAGAGAAGATGAAGGGTTTCTTCCTTCTTTGCAAGGGTCTCAGTAGTATAGAGCAGCAAAGACCAGGGGGGATGGGAAGAGAAAGCACTCACTCAAGAATCTGTGATGTTCATTTTTCACCCTGATGGTAGCTGAGGCTCTGCAAACTCAACTTCATCTTTGGCAATTTCCTGTCAACATCTCTGCTCATCTGGGATTTTTTCTAAAGGCTCAGATACCTGAGTTGCTCCTTGGCACCAGAAAACAACAAAACAAAGGCACTACCTGAAAGGAAGCTGGGACCACAATCCCCCCACACACGATCACCAAGAGGTTTGTAGACATTCACCACGAAGTAAGCTAAAATCAAAGCCAGCATGGCAGGAGTGAGGAGTTTCTCAAGGCCAGGTGTAAGGTCCTGCACCTGGGTAGGCACAATCCCAAGCACAAATACAGGTTGGGTGGGGAATGGCTGGAGAGCAGCCTTGAGGAAAAGGACCTTGGAGTCTGCATTGATGAAAAGCTCAACATGAGCCTGCAGTGTGCACATGCAGCCCAGACAGCAACCGAGTCCTGGGCTGCATCAAGAGCAGTGTGGGCAGCAGGGCAAGGGAGGGGATTCTGCCCCTTTACTCTGCTCTCGTCAGACCCCATCTGGAGTCCTGTGTGCAGTTCTGGAGCCCTCAGCACAGGAAGGACATGGAAGTGTTGGAGTGGGTCCAGAAGAGGGCCACAAAGATGCTCAGAGGGCTGGAGCAGCTCTCCTATGAGGACAGGCTGAGAGAGTTGGGGTTCTTCAGCCTGGAGAAGAGAAGGCTGCCAGGAGACCTGATAGTAGCCTNCCTGGAGGTGTTCAAGGCCAGGTTGGATGAGGCCTTGAGTGAGCTGTACTAGTGGGAGGTGTCCCTGGCTATGGCAGAGGGTTGGAACTGGATGATCCTTAAGGTCCCTTCCAACCTTACCATTCTACGATTTTATGATTCTATCTTGAGGCTACACAGTGAACCAATGTCTGTCCTCAGAGATGACCAGAGACTGAGAGTGTGGCAAGCCACTACTGAAGTGTGACGAAAAGCAAGAGGTATATTTTCAGCTAACAATCAAGCAGTCCCTTATCTGGAGGTACTGGATGACCTTAGAGTGCCACTTTGTCTTTGCTGGGCTGCAAACCAGCCGCAGTGCACCTGGGCTGCATTAGCTGGAGATGCTGCATTTATGATTTTATGGCTGATATTTTTCCCCCTACCCTCTATCAATTGAGTTCACTGTCTGAGCGATCACATCTGTTTATGTTCCACAGACACCTGCATATCTTGAGATGACAGCAACTCCCTGAATGCTGTAATCAGTTATTTCTCAACAGAGGAATTGCCAATTTGGTAAATAAAGCTCATTTATGAAAGAACATGGAAATGTATCACAGTTGCCTAACAGAGAAAATTGTCCAGTGGTGTCAAATAATCAGCCCTGGCATCATAATCCCCTCCCCAATTTAGGGCAGCTGAAATAATGACATGCAAATTACTCATGCTAAGGCAACACTGGATAGGGGCAAGAGTAAAACGAAGAAGATACAAAAGAGGTACTTTTCAGACCAACAGTAATCTAAACTCTAGTCAGGGATAGACCTTGGTGTTCAAATTTCCACATGGAGTGTCAAGAAGTTTTGCAGTCCTGTAGAACCTGGTTATGCCAAGCAGATCCAAAAGCTGACATGTTGGTAGCAGAAAAAAACCCACCCAGTACTCCTACAAACAGACTAAGGGCATCAAGTGTCCTACTTTACTTTGGAAAGCTTGTCCCTCCTCCCTTGGGTACAGAAACAGTGATAACAAGCTGATATTTTTTTGCAAGATCTGAGACTAAGAGAGATGAGCCATGGGTGAGCAAACATCATTTGTGAGGAGGAAGAGGGTTGTGGCACCAGCTCTCCACAAGAAGGAGAGGCATTTTCTTGCTTTAATGAAGATGTAAAGCACTAAATTGCTGCCTAAAGAAAAAAAAAAAAAAGAGGAAGCAGAATATAACACAGAAAACAATTCTCAGCCCCATCCATCCATTTTCATAAACACTACATTAAACTCTGACATGACCTCCAAAAATCCATGTTCACATTCTTCAAAAGCTGTCAGATACAGTCAGACAGGACATAAGCAGCAAGCACTGCCAAAGGAGAAGCTTTAGCTGGAGAATGGGAAGTAAGCTAGACCTGCTCCCCTGGTTTGATGACAGGTCTTTGGCCGATCTGCTGCACCTACCTCCAGAAGGATGAAATGCCAGATGCACTCAGCTCCTACTGTCCCTCACCTCTGCAAGGAGAAGTCACAACAGAGCACAAATCTAAAAATGATGCTGATTTCTGGCAGACAAAGCAGGAACTGCACAAAAGAGCTGGTGCAAAGAAAGAGAACTCGAGCTCTGGATTCAGCAGGCAAAAAGTTTTTCAGTATGATTCACCAACACCAGTTCCCTTCAGCCGGGACTTTGCACTCTTCCAAATACTTTCAAATAAGCCAAAGTCATTCAGCTCTGGACCAAAATGAACAACTTTTGTGATTTATAAACTGTGATTTGAAATACTTCTATTCCTCACAGTTGTTTAGAGTTTTTGTTGGCATGGGCAGTAGACAGAAACCAGCAATTTACAAACCCGTGGGACTGAAGTACCTCACAGCACACAGTCATCATTAAACACTTTATTGTTTAGGAGGGAACCTTGGAAAGGAAAAACCCGCGCCTACCAGTGTAACCAATGGGAGCATGCTAGGAACAGTTAATCCTAACAAGCTAGTCAGGGTTACTTCCAAATACTTCAGACCCCTGTCTCCAGAGCAAATGGACAAAGATAACAGACCTAGAAACTCAGATGTGGACTGGTAAAACCAAAGCCAGCACAGGGCAAACCAGCCTCATGTTGCATAGCCTTCAAGCTACAAGCTGTGCTGGAAGCACCTGGGGTAAACATGATTCTTTACGCTGTGATACACTGAAAAAGGAAATGATAGTGTCCCCCTTTCCCAGGACCCTCCTCCAACCTCCAGGAACATCCACCCAGGCTGATACATGCAGGCAATTAGAAGAGGAATCACGTCGTCATCTTGGACTGTGAAGGCACCGGTTTTGGTCAGTGTCTATCCAGAAGGATGCTGGGGTTTCCAAAAGCATCTGTGGTCCCTGTGCTCTGCTCTCTGATGGCTGACGTTTATCCAGACTTAACCAACAGCTCCTGGGAGATATAGGAGACACAGGCAGCAGGTTAGTTATGCAGCTGTCACCATGGGACTGCGTCTTTCAGAAATGAAGGACTGCTGTTGGCAAGGCGAAAACCCCACACGAACATCACCAGGGTTCGCCTTCTGCAGAACACAAGATGCTCAAGAGCACAAACAGCTGCAGGAGCAAGGTAGTAGCTCATGGTATTGAGGGTGAGCCCGATTCTGCAACAGGATTATAGGGTCATTTACAAAGAAATAGTTTATAAATCTGATGGCCTGCAATAGAAGAGAAAGGCCACGGTCTTAGGTAAGCCTCAGAGCAGCTTGGTAACAAGACAAACAGTAACTCCACGCTAAGTCTCAGCCTCAGCAGGATACTGGAGCACTTTGATTAGCTGCCAAACATGCCCACATCACTCACTCAGCCTGGAGCTGGATCAACAGTAAGAGTGAGCACTAGAGGAGGGAGAGAAAGAAAGAGAGGAACCCAGAAACTGCCCTAACTCCAGACACCTTTATCTCATTAAGACCCAAACCTTCCTAAAATTCAAAGCAAAACCCTTCGTCCTTACAGCAACCTCCTGGTTTCTAAGGGATACATCATCTAACTGATACTCTGTTTCCTGTGTGATAGATCCTGTAGGTAGCTGCACATGAGCTATGGACTTCTGATGAGCAGGAGAAAAAAGGAGAATCATTCCGGTTGGAAAAGACTCCCAGGATCACCAAGTCCAACAGATAACACTACTCTACAAGTTTCACCCTAAACCATCCAAGCACCACAACCAAATGACTTTTAAACACATCCAGAGTTGGTGACTCAATCACCTCCCTGGGCAGCCCATTCCAATGCCTGATCACTCTTGCTGGGAAAAAAAAAACATTTCCTAATGTCCAGTCTAAACCTACCCAGTCACAGCTTGAGGCTGCTCCCTCTTGTTCTATCAACTATTTACCTGTGAGATCAGCAGAGATCAGTACCAACACCAACCTGTTTAGGATGGAGATTGCATAGTCTGCTATGTTCTTTCCTATTTTAACACTATCATTCTAATAAAGCCAAAGAAACCAAACCAACAATGTCATCAACAGTGGTTGAGAATAGACCTGGCACCAGCTATAACACCTCTCCCTCTGGGGGTGTCATTGTCAGACCTTACTTCAAAACATAGGCAACCAGCTCTCAAGCATCAGCAATGGCATTTTTCTATCAATGAACTGCTGGTGTAGCTACACAAGCAGCAGAATTGCAAAGGGTGGACCCATCAACATGCTTCTTTTTTTCCTGATGCTCTGGACAGGTGCAGTTCCATGTTGCAGATAAGATTGGCATTAGCAGGGTCTTCTAAACATGGGTAAGTACAAACACAGAAAGACAGATGAAGAGTTAACTGCAAGCGGTCTCACCATCCATTTTTTACTAGGGCTGATTTGCTCTCTCTATTCTGGACAATAACCTTTCTCAGGAGAGAAGCTGTGCTTGAGTGTGCACCAAAAAAAAACATCACAAAAGAATGACACTGGCACACTTGGCAATATCTGTCAGAAGGTGAGGGTGTAATTTGGGTTACTTCTATACAGTAGGCTGATACGTGCTGCATACCACCTGCAAGGTCAGCATATTTAGTCCACATTGACCATGCATCTCCAAAGACAGTCCCATCTCTAACAACAATGAGCTGGAAATGCTTCAAAGGACTCAAGAATAAAGAGAAAACTCTTTGCCAAATTATTTAGATGAAGCTCACACAGAAATCTGACAAATGAACCATCAATATAACTCGACTGACTCTAATTTCCCAGGTAATTTTTCTCATCATTAGTGACTTAAAAGTTTTGCACAGAGCAATATGTTTCAAAAACTCCAACAGCACTCACACAAATGGTAATGAGCAAAGCAGCAACAACTGGCAATCAATTTTGCAATAAAGTAATTTGCTGCGTTCAGGCTGTAACACTTCAGTGAAGAGCCGAGGAACGCTGCTGCGTTTTGTGACAAAGCCGCTGATGTGGCCGCCCTGTGCTTAACCCTCCTGGAAGACAGTAAACCCTCTAAAGTAATTTTAAAGAATATTAGAGTTACATAATTTCATGGTCAAAATCCTAGCTACGCACTTTCACTCATTTCAGCAGAAAATGCATACAGCCAGCACTTAACCTCAGTCGATTCTTCCCAGCCTAACCTGCCCACGTACTGGAGACGCATTGAGCTAGAGGCTCACAATCATTCCTTGTGCAAAAACATCAGGTTTCATCTCATTCTGGGTGGTTAAACTTTGTCAAAAACCTTTTGCATAGTAAGCACTGGACCCAGAACTGATGGGCTGCCAGGAAGGCCAGACACCAACTTCCTGCTGCAGTTCTCACCAGGGAAAACTTCTATGAACAAAAGATGTAGGTAACAATACTGTTGATCAGCCCACCTGCTCTCAATGCAATACAAATACATTAAAGAGCAGCCTGCGGTGTATGGAGCAACTAACTAATGCCCTCTCCCTCATCAGGGGCATGGAGTGCTCATGAAGGCTGTAAGACTGATTTTACGGGAATGGAAGACCTCCCAGTACTCAACAGCCTGCACAGAGGGGTGACTTTCCCAGCTGTTTGAAATTTCCCTGCTCAGATGCCAATCGAGATCTCACAGCATTTGCCATGCCAGCGTACATCATCTTGAACTCTCCAATACTGCTAAAATTCCATTCACAAAGGAAGTGAAAGTAGAATACAGTCTCTGGATGGTTGTGAACCCATGGTCCTCTGGATCTTCTGCAGAACATGTTGTGAGGCACAGGTACAGTTAGCAGCTGACAGTGCTGGAGACCAGAGGTCTCCTCTGATGACTACTGCGGAGCGTCACATAGACACCTCATGGTGGAAGCTCAATAGGCCTTGTGGTCTGTTAGTCCATCACATAAATCTATGTTTGTTAGAATTTGTATATAACAGTTTTCAGAGTTTCTGGGCCATCAGTTTATAAACCTGTAGCTAGCTACCTAAAAGCAGAGTTGCATCAATTTCATGCCTCACAGGCTGTGTGACAGCATGGAATGACATTGTATCTCTTAAGACTAAATCCACTCTTTGCTAAGCTAACCATTTACACCAGCATTTGAATTCTACCTGGCACAGAATACCATTAAATTCAATTCCACTGAATTTCACCAACCATGCCGACACAGACTTGGCACCCCCTCACTTCCTTCCAACCTGGAGTCCTCCCAGCAAGATGCTACCAGGTAGCTAACACCACTTACCTTGAGCAGGAGGAGCCAGGAAAGGAAAGGAAAAGCCTTACCTCTGCTTTGTGCCCTTACGTACACACCAGACAAGTCGCACACACAAGCCCAGGCAGCTTGCAATCACAAGATGTTTCCACACAGCAGGATACTGTCAATTAATTGAGCTGAGGTTCAGCCTGAAGAAGTTCAGTGTCTCATCACAAAATAACTGCCCCACAGTTGGCATTAGCTGGTCTCTACCGCAGTCTTAGCAAAAGGACAACTCAGGAAGCAAAGCAGCCTTGCAAAGTGCAATGCAGACTCACTCTCATGAGAGGGGGCAGTGCCCTTCCCTTCTTGCACAAGGTTAGATTGTTTTTAATGCTACTGCCAATGTGCACTGGGTAGATACCAAGTTCCAGACTTGATGAGCTTCAGCTCAGTGCCTCTGTGTATGAATACCATGTCCATACAAAGGGGTCCATACGAATGCAATTCCTCACAGCTGTGTTTGCAGCACAACCAGGAATGGCAATCTGTTCTGTCCTGACAGCAAATCCAGCTGGAGGGCACGGTTTGCTCTCTTCCACGCCTCTCCTGGCAAGCAGGACCTTGAACCACTGACCCATGCTCTTCCACCGTCACGAGGCCCTGCTTGGGAACTAACAGCGGTCAGAGCTGGCCGACACTGAGCTGACACACCTAACCACTCTGCAGTTCCTGGGGGAAAGCCAGTAGCTTTCCAGCATGGCTCCAGTTGAGCAAAAAGAAAAGGTTGAGCTCTGCAAGTAGATCTGCTCCACAAATCTTACCCCTGCTGAGGACGGAGTGCAGTCAACCCCCAACACGGTCCTTCTCCCATAACAGAGAGCTGGGGCCTTGGTACCAGTATCAGGACAAGTAGGTCTCAGCAAGCTTTTCTAACACATCGCTCTCTTGTCTTCCTTCAGTCCCTTCTTTGTCAGCCTGCATCACAATGTGGGAACTTGGGGCTGCCTGGTGAGACTGCAGCATCTGCTACACCTCCCGCAGTTGCCGGCTAGCTCTGTGCCTCGGTTCTTGGCCTCAACGGAGAATCACAGCCAGTGGAGGAATCTCCCTCCTTGAAAGCCCATGCCTGAAGAACTTCCTCCCTCAGCTTTTGCCAGAGATGCTGTTTGCCAAGCCTCAGCTGTGCTAAGAGATACTTATTTAACCAGCCTTTAGTCTCACGGGGTAAACCCTGCAAGTTTCCTCCAGCGAGTGCCTTACCTTTGTTCTAATACTCCTCTGAGCAGTCACAACACAGCAGTCAGACATATGGGCACTGTGTAGCTATGAAGAAATCAGAAAGCAGATCCTCATGATAAATTACTCTGAGCATTTGGAGTGTCAGTGACAAAGTAGAAATTAATCTCCATAGTTCCTAGTTCGCTGCCGCGTGCAGGCAGCTCTGAAAACCGCGATACCTCTTGGCACACTGCAGACTTCAGGAGCACGACCACACAACATTTTCCTCTCAGTTGCTCTAGAAAGAGGCACTAACAAAATACAAAAATTCTGACCTGTCCTAAGATGGGTTTTCAAGGCCTTTCCACTGGATGAGGCATCTGTTGTGAGGCTATTAGCACCTCAAACTGCTGCAAAGGACATTTGAGTCTCTTTGGTTTGATGCATGCTGTAGGTATTTTTTGGTTATGTGCAATTTGTTCTGTTACATTCAGGGTACTGGCTATTTTGTGGAGCAGCTGTGCTGACTAATGGATCACAGCACTTCTGTGCCATATAGTTATTGCACAGAAAAGCCTCTCTGTCTCTCTTACCCTTCAGGAGTCCAACAGTTGCTGTCCTTGGGTTTGGAATAAGAAGGGGCAAGAGCATGCCTGGCAGCAACAAAAAACATTAATTTAAAAAGCTATGAAGAGAGTTTTGTTTCCCCTCTTTTCTGTACTGGTGCTAATAGCTTTGCAAAGCAGAGAAGTTCACCCAGTGACTTTTTGGCTGCTTCCCCAGATGATGTCTTCAAAGTTGGCTTGAGAGCAGCAAAGATGCCTTTCAAAAAACTCAGACGCACTGCCAGTGCGCTCCAGAAAGTGCGTTCACGTGGAAGTTCCCTGGTCTACACACCCCCCCCCAGAGTGCAAGGGACAGAAACAGTCTTTCTGGTTTCCTCTCCCCCCTCCCCACTCTCCTTTGAATCACAAGAGGCAGCACACTGTCTGCTTGGCTCTGCCTTGACACCTCCCCACTGCTCTGCATCACCTGAATATGAAGTTATTTACTAACAGAACTAATCTGTGGCTGTTCTGAGACTCACCTGTTTGTTCATGCATTATAACATTGATTTCCTCCAGACAATTGTTCTGATGGTTGTTCTAACTCGCAGAGAACTCCCGTCGTTAGCCTTGCTTAACAGGAAATGTTTTGCCACCGCCTGAGCAGCTCTGCAGTTACCAGACTGCAGGAAAAATTCATCCCGGCTGGGGGGCTGCATCTTCCCGCTGAGTTGGTAGCCCCAGACACCGCAGTAGGGAACACACTCACACTGCTTTTGATTTTGGATGTGTGCTAGAAAATACCCGGGCCAGGAGGAACAAACACAGCGCTGCAGAGGGTCACTGCTGAAAGGACGGCTGTTAATTAACCGGCATACAAACGGAGGGCAGTTTTTGTTCAATCAATGTTAATTGCATTTAATCTCGTTCTCACCATTAAGAAAAGCCATCAGGCCAGGATGATGTTGCTAGTGCCTGACATGCAGATTCCACCCACGTTTGGGAGGCAAGGCAGGAGGAGGAAAGTAATGGAAAGAAAGGAAATAACCCTTCCTCACCCCTTCTGCATCACTGCACAATTTCATGGGGTCTGTTCCATTATTTAAACAACTTTTGTTTTCCAATAACATTACAGAGGAGTTCAAAGGATGAAAATCATACATGGAGCATTTCACTACTAGTTATTCTGGCTCTCCCAGGTACTAGGTTTAGAGCTTTGCTAACCTGCACAGCCCTGGCTATTGTGCATTTGTAATGGACTGAAACACTGAAAAGCGCTTATGTGAAGCAGTGCCTTGCTTTCTGGTGCCAAGCTGGTCCCAACAGACCTGCCAAGGCAGCTCTGTATGACCTATAGCTGCTCATTGCCACCTTCCACCAGCTCTGCCAAAGTCCTTCTCCGCACCTTGCTACTGACCACAACTCCACCACACGACAAATGCATGCTGAAGTCTCTCTTCCTCTGATGTCTCCTAACAGTAAGTAGTGCTATCAAACAACCTTTGACCAAGCTTGCCTTGAAAATCACAGCACGTCTGAAGCCTGAACTTCTCAAGTAAACCACCAGTGCATCCACCAGCGATTTGGTTCTGATCTGCAGGCTGTGCCACTATCTGCCCAGCCACCTGCTTGGGAAACATGAACAATCCTCTCACCTCTGCAGGAATCAAGCCTGGGGGCAGAGGAGCGGTTTCTGTAGCGCAGGAAGCCCACGGTGGTGGCTTGCCTGACTGCTGCCTTATTGCTTCTGCAAGTGCCTTGCGTTTTTCCAAATCAGTATCAAGAACAATAATGATCAAGCCTGGGTTCTGCCAGTGCCTTTCCCCCGTGGCAGCACACAGCACTTGCCCAAAGCTGGGGCTGCAGTTTATCAGAGATTTTCTTTATCCCTCGACAAGTGTTTAGTCCCATTGCCTCTCACCACATAAAGTGGACATATCACAAGCGCCATGAAGGACTGACTGAGTTTTAAGTGGTCTGAATTGGCTCCACTAGACTTGGTCAAGATTGCTTTAAAATCATTTCCCACTAGGACTGCGACCCTCTTTTTTTTTTACAGCTAGCATAATGAGACTACCTTAGGGGAAGATAATTACATCCCACTATCTATACACATCAGAAAGTAAGCACTACAAACACTACTGTGCCTTTCTGGAATGAGCAAAAGGAGATAACACTGGATGCCCCTCCATCCCACAACCGGAGCCACCCCAAGCGTTTCACAAGATTGTGGATTAGTCCCTGGGAGGGATAAAGGGATCCAGAAGGCACAGAGTGTTCCTAGAGCAGAACAATGACAACTTGTACAAATCCAGCTCTGGTTTTGTGAGGATTAAAATGAACTTCACCCAGCTGTGAATATCTGTTTCCAGAGCCAAAAGGAATGGAAAACCACTTACTGATGCAACAGCATTTCATTATTTCAAACCCTATGCCCAGTGTTTCCAAAAATTAAGGATAGGCAACAGCAATGTTATTGCTGGGGTCACTGGCTGCAGGGTTTAACTGCTGAACTGTCAAGCCCTGCTCCAGGCACAACGTAACCAAACCGTACAGACCAATAGCAGCTCCTCCATATGCTCATTCCTGCTCTTGCTACCAGCCCCCAGGATAATCAGTGGGAAAATGAAAGGAAAAAAATAATCCCAGAAGCCAAGAGACTTTGGATTAAGTTGTATAAATGACCTGTTACCTCCTAAGACAAGGAAGAAAGAAATGCAATAAATACCTGCAAAGCCATTCCAGTATTTCGGATTAAATGGATTACAGAAATGGAAAGTACATGATGCAAGATGTTATAAAACAAGATGCCAGGGAAGTGCAGGAATTTGAATCAGGCTGGCAAATGATCCCTGCAGACTATTGAGGAAAATTAATAGAGAGAAGGGGTAGAGAAAGGATACTGTAAGAATAGTGACAGATGAACACTCTTGTTAGGACATGTAAATTCAGGATGTCAGACTTCCACTTAAATCTACTTCAGTCCTGGAACAAAAATAGCAAATCTTAGTGCTAAAAAGCACTGCAAGTAGAAAAGTCAGATCTGCCAAGCCTCATTTCAGGATAGGTTTCCCCTGTGCATTCCTCAAGACTGAAGTTTGTGCCTTTAATTATTCCTGGAACATTGTGTATATAGGGATTCAATGCAGGGATTACTAGCAGGATCCTCGTTATAACTGCCACTTCTCAAACAAATTACACTTCACTGGATGTCAGCAACATACACAAGAAAACAAATTAGATAAAGGCAGCAGGGTGGCAAGATACAGATCTGGTACAAGGAAACGTTGCAAGGTCACCTAGAAAAATGAAGACATTTAGAATATAAATTCCTACAATGTTTCTGATTCCACAGTGCATTACGGCTTTGTGTGACCCAGTCACAAAACACCACTGAAGTCTGAGACCAGGCCTAGCTGGGGCTTGCTTTTGCAGAATCATAGAATCAAGCTGAGACTTCCTTTTCTTGTGAAGAAATGCCATCAGGGTGGGAGTGGAGGAAAGGAGAGACAGGAAAGAGAAAGAGCAACTGCAGTTGTTGCCCAAAATCCTAGGAATCATCCCCATCCCCTCCCTGGCCTCTCACTGTTCACAGTCAAACACAGACAGGTGGGAGAAGCCAGGAAGAGATACTGTCACCTCGTGTGGAGGCAGATTCAGCAGCTCCTTGGCTGCAGGGCTTCTTCACAAGTTGAACTCAACTTTAAATACTGTGTTTTGCCTTTCCAGATCTCGTCCTGGGACAGATTATTAACCTGCACTAATTCTAATGAGTGTGTCTAACTCCAGGAATTTTCACAACGATGGAAGCACAGGGAAGTCCAATCCTTGGGCAGAGTGCTAAGAGCTGCTGAAAACACTCCACAACCTCTCAGCTACAGCTTTTGAGGCAGGACCTAAATAGTGGTTGTTACATTCTCCTCCTGGGGATTTCACCTGCCACTTGTGAGTGTACTAAAACCCTGTAGCTTTCCCATGGCTATAGGAAGGCAGCACTGCCTGAAGAGCATTAGTCCCAGGCTCTCTTGCCAGACTCCTCCCAACTTCGCCCAGCAGCTGTAGATAAATCCCCATCTCACTTTCTTTTTCTGAACCTGAGAGTAATTTTACTTGGCAATCATACAGAGGTACAATAATTATTCACCAGCCGAAGATGCTAAGGAAATGCAAAAGAAAAAAATAAAAAAGAAAAAAAAATACACACAGTTCTCAAGGGGTTCATCCCTCTGTACAATTTACATTTAGACTTCAGAAACTATCTGATGCTTTATCTTACACCTTTCTGCCTTGCTTCAGCAGGCTCCTGCACTGGAGATTTCCTCTCTAGGTTGAGTTGTATGTCCACACTTAGTATATCTCACTCATGCCTAGTCCAGTTTCATGTACTAAGCACAGGTTTCTCCAGATATTCTTTATCTAAGCCTAATTCTATTTCTACCCAGTGATATAGTGAAATTCCACACAGAATTATTATGAGCTTGACTGGCTTTATTTGTTTAACAGTTCACATTTTCATTAAGCTGTTGCTATTCAGCAGCCAGTAATTTTATTTGTGTGATAGCCATACTCATTTTGACCATATGGGTGTAGCTGTTGCTCTCCTTTTTTTTTTCTGGCTAAAAAGGCAAAAAACCCCTCAAAAAACAGTGATGACAGACCCAAGGGAGGACTGGGAATTCTCATGTCTGTTTGCAGATAGCTGTGGAATACATAATAACACTTTGCAAAGGTCATAGTAAAGAGCCTACAGGTAAATAAATAAATAAATACATTCTAAAGCCTAATTGTATTGGGAGAACACCTCCGTTGCACAGCTATCAAATCAGAAATACCTTTCATCAGAATCAGCCCATTTGACTCAGCACTGCAACTCTTTTGCACCAGAAGCTTAATGCTGACTGAACATTTGTGGTATTTGAGTATCAGATTTTAAAGAATTAATTGCATGTTCTAACTCTTGCCAGTCTTTAAGCGTCTTGAAATATCTGGTCCCGGAAGCAGCAAAATCTGATTAGATCACAAGGAAGAGAAGCCTAGTTGGTTGGCTCTCTCCAAGAACCAATTAGACAGCTCTCTACCAAGTGCAAGCAACCAGACAGCAAAATAACAGGCATTTTGAAATGTTAATGACCTGAACCGAGACAGTCAAATGACTCAACCACAGCTGTTGGATAAAGCTTTCAGAAGTCACCCCAGAAATCCTAAACATTTCACACCGCCACCTCCTTTCACACCACCAAGGAGCCAAGATGCAGGGAACTCATGCCTGCTGCACTGGGTAGTACCGGGTTCGCAATACACAGTCTTGGCAGGGGACTGCTGGGTGCTCCCTCCAGGCGTGACACAGGGACCAGAACGTGGGCAGGGGAGAGTGGACTGGGAGGCCACAGAGACATTCAGTCATGCGATCATGTCTGGGTGTCCAACCACAGGCACACCCAAGCAGCAGCCCTGCAAAAGGCTGCATGCTCAGCCCAGAATGCAGAAGCCATCGTAGTCAGGATCTCATCAAGGTTTATTTGTTCTGAACAACTGCCCACCAGCACCCAATGTGACTAATGCAGTTAAGAGAACAGCAGATTAGATCCCCTACAACCTGGAACACAGTTCTGAGCAAAGAAAAGGGAGAATGGCGAACACCAGGAGATGTATCTTTATTTCACAATCAGTGTCTCCTGCTACATGAATTCCAAATAGTTTGTTCAAGATTGAAAACGTTTACTAAGTGAAAAACAAGCTCAGCATTTCTATAGTTTCTTCCTGTCCCTTTCCCTCTTCAGAGGGCACCCTGCTAGAATACCAGATGCTGGAGTAAGCCACAAAAGTCTCCTAAATAATTCTCTCCTATCTCCTCCACTGTAAATTTATAGTACTGCATCTGTCTCAAGACAGAGACTTGCTTCCATCTGTCTAAAACACATTCTTTATGAAGAGGACCTAAAGTTGGAATGTTTAAAGAAGCATTTTAAAAAAGTATTAAGAGGCTGGAAAAGCAAGCAACAGCTTCCAAGCGTGGTGTTCACTTGTCTTGTGGACGCTGCTCAAGTAGAGAGGGAGCTTTCTCTTTTTTAAATATGACAAATGATGCTGGTCCCATCCTGTAATTTCCCTCTCTGTGCAGCATGTCTGTTCATGATAGATACCACTGCAGCTGCTTAGGTGCCTGTTTATCTGCTAGAAAAGTATTTTCTATTTGGAACCAACTCATCCTAAACCAGTAGCCCCAGAGAGGGAGAGAGAAAAGGGAGGGGGAAGGAGAGACAAGAGAGCTGTCAACTGGGAATCCATCCATGCTTCTGCTGCAAAGGTTCTGGCAAAAAGCAAGCATTATATTTAGTTTTAGCTACATCCTCTTCCCCCCTTCCTAGACCATTCTTTTCTAGTGTCACTCAACACCTCTTTACACCCTCTTCCCACAAAGACTTTACCACTAACGTACATTTAATTTCACACTTGCAACCTGCAGAAACAAAGCAAGCCCACAGCCTCCTTCCACAGGTCTGTGCCAGCACTGAGAAGCTCTCAGGTCCCAACCTGAGAGTTTGCAGTTTAAGACATGTAACATTTAAAAGAAAAATAAAACATAAAGGAAAGAGACAGAGGAGAAATGGGGAGAAAGAAAAGGGAAAAAAAAAAGAAAAAAAGAAAAAAAAAGGCAATCAAAGGTTATTTATATTTTGTCTTTAAAGAGACTTTCAGCAGGAACTTGCCAATTTTCTGTAACCAGGATTAGAACAGAACAAGCTCAAATACTTTGTCCTTCCGCACAGCCCTCCGAGCTGCGTTTCACTCTCTGCAGAGTGGCCAATATAGAAAGAAGCTCATAAATCCCTGTGACGTAAGTAACTTCACATTACTCTTGGGGAAACAGAGGCAGGGACAGATTCATTAATCCAAGTAAATGAATCTGTGAAGCAGTCTGGATTTCTGAATCCCCATAGCAGCCCAAACAAGAAACAGTGCCCAGGACTCGGCAATTTCCATGTCATGTTGCCTGGCATGAGCAAAGCAAGACACTTGAACAGATGAGAATGTTCTTAGAAAGGAAAAGCTTAGCCACTAAAGCACTCCTGCCCTAGCCATGCAGCATGTGTTCTTACTACCACATGTTTTATTACTTTAAAATACCTCCCACCATTTCAGTTATTGCACCACCAATACCAAAGACCACAGTTACATCTGTAAGATGCAGGGTTTCAGAAACCTGCTGAGTAGCAGAGAGCTGCAAAACATGTCTGAGCAGGTGGGTGCATATTCCAGCAGCTCAGCACTGCCAAGGTTAACCTGTTGGTAATGCCCAAAGTAGTGAGGTTAGGGATAACTTTGATATATCAACATTCTGCAGCCTAGACATATCCTGAGATGATGTTGCCATGGGCAAGTCACAGTATCACAGTATCACCTATCACCAAGGTTGGAAGAGACCTCAAAGATCAAGTCCAACCCAATACCACAGACCTCAAGACCAGACCATGGCACCAAGTGCCAAGTCCAAACCTGCCTTGAACACCTCCAGAGACAGTGACTCCACCACTTCCCTGGGCAGCCCATTCCAGCAGGCAATGACTCTCTCAGTCAAGAACTTTCTCCTCACCTCCAGCCTGAACTTCCCCTGGCACAGCTTGAGACTGTGTCCTCTTGTTCTGGTGCTGGTTGCCTGACAGAAGAAGGTAACCTTCCCCTGGCTACAACCCCCCTTCAGGTAGTTGTAGACAGCAAGAAGGTCCCCCCGAGCCTCCTCTTCTCCAGGCTAACCAATCCCAGCTCCCTCAGCCTCTCTTCATAGGGCTGTGCTCGAGGCCTCTCCCCAGCCTCATTACCCTTCTCTGGACACGCTCAAGCACCTCAATGTCCTTCTGAAATTGAGGGGCACAGAACTGGACACAAAGCACTCTCTGCTTGGGATTGTTTCCTCCTTTGCTCCTCCTGGAAAGAGCANCAGCCCAGCCTGTAGCTCTGTATGGGGTTGTTGTGGCCAAAGTGCAGCACCTGGCACTTGGATTTGTTGAATGCCATCCCCTTGGACTCTGCCCATCTGTGCAGGCGGTCGAGGTCCTGCTGCAGAGCCCTTCTGCCCTCCAACCCAGCAACATCAGCCCCCAGCTTGATGTCAGCTGCAAATTTGCTGGTGACTGACTCGATGCCCTCGTCCAGATCATCAATGAAGATGTTAAAGAGGATGGGGCCCAGCACTGATCCCTGGGGCACACCGCTAGTGCCCGGCCTCCAGCTGGATGTGGCACCATTCACCACCACTCTCTGGGCTCGGTCCTCCAGCCAGTTCCTAACCCAGCACAGAGTGTTGGTATCCAAGCCACGAGCTGACAGCTTAGCCAGCAAGTCCTCTGCCTTCAGCTTATCAAATACAACTTCCATGTATGTGCAGAAGAAATCTGGGCCTTTTAAAGTTGTTTAGATAGTTACACATAGACAAAAAGCTTTATAAGTGATTTATGTTAAAGAACTGTTAGAACCAGCACTGAATTCAAGACCTGACTTTGAAGATAAAGAACTATGTCTTAAAAATTGGGCTTTTTTTCTTGGTGAGGTGGACTTTCTTTGTTTTGATAATAATGAAATTCCACGTGTAAGGTGGTATCAATTAGCTAACCTTAAATTGTGTAAGGTAACTCTCTTTACTGCAACTAAAAATTGAGACTATTTTTTGTCTCCCAAAATTTAAGTTCACAGAAAGCCTAGCTGCTCTTGGAGGTAGAAGGCTAATCCTACCATCTTTTATCCACAACTAGCCCACAGTTACATTTTCACACATGAATAGTCCTGAGTGGATCTGCTGACAGTTACCAAAGTACCACCCCTGGATGATGCTAACCAAAGATCTTCAAGCACCAGGTTCTGAATTACATAAACCAAGTCCAGCCCCACTAACACCAGCCAGCCTTAGCTTCCCAGCCAGTCTGGGAAGGAAGCATAGATGTACAAGCACACATACAGACTCCTCAGCACACCCAGCACAGGAGGGACAGGCTGGTCACTTGACTAGCAGAGAGCTTTTCCATCTGTCCCACTCTGCTTACTGCAGAGTTCAAAGAGATAACCTGCTCCCCTTTCATCTGCTCTGTGGTGCTCATTTCTCCAGAGCTGCCTATCATTTCCTAATCAAGCAGTAAAAACACAGGATTACTTGAGACACTGTTCAGCCTTGCTGAGATTTCACTCTCTCTGCAGGCTGTAAATGCCCCTATAATGTTGGTTTTTTTAAATCTCGTGTTATTATTACCCACGGCTGCCATTCAGTCTGCAGAGAATAAAGCGCCAAGGCTTTCAGGACCCACACAATGGCTCTGTGCATTTGCCAGCAGCAGGACAAACAATACCTCTGTGTTTCAGCTTTATCGGAAACCTTTCTGTTGTGGGAGTTTGACTGCTTGTGTCCCCCCACTCAGGCAGCGGAGAGCTGCGAGCGTGCGCCTCTGAATTCATCGGCAATTGCAGCAGCACGTGCCCCTGCGGTTGCTTATGGACCCAACATGAAAACATGCAGGCAGTTGCCTACAAGTCTGGTGTGCTCCTGTGAGCCCATGGCAGGACAGAGATATGGGCCTGTAGAGCCAGGCAGTCTTCCCTGTAGGTGAGCCAGCGAGTACAAAGCTGAGTGAGGTCCCTCTGAATAATTATGAGTCCCTGCATAAAAGGTGTTGTCGGCTCATATGGAAGTCTGATGATATATGATACGGCTATGAAAATGTCAAAGCTCCACTTCCCCCAATCATGTTCTTACATGAAGTCTTGGCTTTCCTTTAAAACTAAAGAGCCTGAGATCCCCCCATTTGCAAGGAAGGCTTGAAAAGTGGAGCAGCTAAAAAAGCACAAATTAGAATGCAAACGAGATTTGAAAAATGCAGGGCTCTTCTAATCTGGGGAGACTGACTGTTCTGGTTGGTTCGTTACTGCTTGCAGGGGCACTGCAGATGTGTGAACTCTTAGAGAGCTGCAAATCCTCCCTCATTCAAGAAAACGAACCCTACTGCACACTCTTCACATATTCAAAACCCAAGAGTTACACCAGAAGCTCCGTAAAACCCACAAGGCTGACTTGCAAAACTGTTTAGAAATAAATGCACTGAGGTTGTTTTATTTACCTTCTAGTCTGAAGCATTTGAGTCATCTTTTCATACCACTGCTGTCTAGGCAGGAGGGATGGGTTATTTTATTGACTTTTTAAAAANATACACTTGTAAAACTTCAGGAACAACTCCACAGAACTAGGGCAATAGAAAACACGCCAAATTCTTCAAGGCTTGGCAACAGAGAGTGCCTGCTTGTCTCTCTGTGGCAGGAGGCATGTCCGTCTGTCTCAGCCAATGTTTCTGAGTAAGAATGCCTCATCCTGATAGCCTGTGCACATATAAAACACCTATGCTGTCAGCGCTCCAGGAAGAGACCTTGACATTTTGCAGAAAACCACATCCCCATCTCCCCTGGATATCAAGAAAGCAGGGGGGGGGAAATGGTAGATCTGAAAACACAAGGATCATGTGCTGCCTTCAGCAAGAATTAAAGCTAAGATGGAAGAGGCAGCGGTGAAACGAGTGAAGCCAACTCACTGCACGTGGAGTACCAAGGAACTGACTTCCGCATTTCCCAGGCTTGTGCCCACAGCTGGTCTGTCCCACTCTCTGTCTCGTGAGCCAAGAGAAGAGCTATTTTGAAAGGGAGGAAATTGAGGTTTTGCTATCTTAAAAAGAATAAATATAGGGTGAATGGTTTGAGCACATACTGTATTATCTCTGTGATATTCTGTGCCTCATGCACCTGGAGAGATAAAGTGCAATCCGCTTTCTGAGCCCTAACTTTACGGTAAGCGGGCTGCCGTGCTGAGATGAGCTCTGCTCTCTGCGGACAGAGGAACTGGATTGCAATGTTCTCTTCCCAAAAAGAGTAATGAGGTGCCCAGAGAGCCTGTAGAGGTGTCAGGGAAACAGATGCTGTTAGACTCTTTGCAGGCCACAGACAGATTAAGAATAACACAATACCAGCATAACAGCACCTTATCAACAGCCTTGCAAGCACTAAGAAGTGGAAACTGAGCGGAGGCTGTGACACCTGTCTGCATCACAGCCCTGCTATTACTGCCTTCCGACTTCTCGCACAATCCCAGTGTCCAAACGGCTTTGAAGCAAGAGACAGCAAGACAGGCAGGTGAATCTGAACTCTGATCAGCTGTCTGAAGAGGCACTATCCCTACTCTCCAGCAATGCTTTTCATCCACAGCATCTCCAAGACACCCATTCAACCTCAACACTCCACACCACAGAAACAATACCTGCCCAGGTAAAGCCCCACAAGTTAAATGACTGTTCAAGGTCATTCAAGGACTGTGAGAGAGGCACACACATCTAGCAAGTAGATTTCTCTTCCCTTTTGAAAGGCACACAGACACACACACAGGGAATTGAAACTGCTTAGCCAGGTGTGGAGCCTGCTGTGATCAACAGCTTCACTGAGCAGTGACTCTTCTTGCTGCTTATGTCACTGGCACTAAAACGTACAAAAGCAGACCTTTCTAACAAAATTCATTCAAACAGATGCAAATAAGGGTGTGGGGGTTGAATCTGGGCTATGTTACTACAGTCTAAACATCCTATTTGTTTGCTAGTTATTAAATTACCCACAAGCCATCAACAATTCAAGTCTCTCTCTGAGAGGCAGAGATTAACTAAGAATTGCTATGCAGAAAAGCTGCTCATCCGAGATGAGCCTTTTGATGAGTTGCGGACATTTGGGAACAAAGGTGAGCTTTTCTGCAAGAGATGAGAGGCACAGAAAGATGGGGAAATGCTGCTGAGGGGAGAAGAGGATTTGCAAGGCAAGAATCTATCAGGAATGGTTTCAGACACGCACTGCAAACCACAGGCTCTGATCAAATGCACCCCTGTATGCGGAACACAAGAAGCTGCACTTCTGTCCAAGCACTAATGCAAATAAGATTTTCAGTGCAAGACAACGTATGTAAATATTAATTTACCAATCTAGTTGAGAAAGCCTCAGCTGGTCTATAAATAGCTGGTTTATTAGTAGGTGATGCTGAAGGCAGCTATCCTGGTTTCCCTTCCCACAATCCCCTGTGCCATCTTGTTTTTACTGACTCCAGAGACATGACGACTCTTAACTGTATGCAGCTTGCTTCCCCACCACTACCTGCAGAGTAGTTACAAACACTTGACAATGCCATACATATTTATCAAGGCCTTTACCCGACAAGGATCCCGAAGCATTTTGCACACAACGGTTCACAGCCCTCAATTAAAGGGAGTAAATGGTTTAGAAAAACAGCCTTGCTTTTAAGCAGGAGGTGGCTGAGGAGATGGTCACTCAGGAGCCATCAAGTGTTTAGGGAATGACTGACACAGAGCCAGACCATTTGCTTTTTACACTGTGCACTTGGCAAACTGAGCATCTAGCACAGCCACATCTTTAATAACTCCAGGTCACCAAAGAAGTATTTTGCCACCTCAAAGTAAGATGTCAAAACCCCTGATCTCTTTCTGCAGTTTTATTTCACAGTATTACCAAGGTTGGAAGAGACCTCAAAGATCATCAAGTCCAACCTGTTACCACAGCCCTCAAGACCAGACCATGGCACCAAGCGCCACGTCCAAACCCGCCTTGAACACCTCCAGGGACGGTGACTCCACCACCTCCCTGGGCAGCCCATTCCAGTAGCAAATGACTCTCTCAGTGAAGAACTTTATCCTCACCTCCAGCCTAAACTTCCCCTGGCATAGCTTGAGACTGTGTCCTCTTGTTCTGCTGCTGGTTGCCTGAGAGAAGAAGGTAACC
Organism: Eubucco bourcierii; assembly: GCA_013396675.1. Lineage (NCBI taxonomy): Eukaryota > Metazoa > Chordata > Aves > Piciformes > Ramphastidae > Eubucco > Eubucco bourcierii. The sequence continues at coordinate 176,604 of VWZE01018393.1, forward strand.
TCCTCCTGAATTATTCTTTTATAATGCATTACTATCGACATGGGCTGCACATGCAGGGATCTCTTACTTCACACTGCCATGAGACAGCTGTTGAACACTGGACAGTAACACCAGGCCAATGTTTAGGTCCTGGTAAAACTGCTGTTGCTTTTAGATGAGCAGAACAGAAGTACCCTGAGTGCAGAATGGCTAGCATCCATGGAAACCATGTGAATTAGGATGGTTTAGGTTATTCACATGTTTGTATATACATTCCCCAGAAGTCTTTTGAAGTCTCAGTCTTCTTGCTGCAAAGAACAGTGACAACATACTTGACAGGTTGGTCTTGTAAATTGGCAGATTGAACTAGAGGAACAGAATGGACTTTGTTAGCCCTCCCTCCCACTTGCTTCATGTTTCTAAAGAAATCTTCTGAACATGAGAAGTGACTCTCTTTCTCCTAGACATATGATAAGTAGAAAGGGAAAAAAAAAAAATCATCAACGCCACACACCACCTTTTTTCCATAAGGCCCATCATATTTTTATGGTTTGTAGAGTGGCAGGTTCTAGAGTTTACTCCAATGGGGAGATGCTCAAAACCCACCTGGATGCGTTCCTGTGCAATCTGTTATAGAAGATCCTGCCCTGGCAGGGGCATTAGACTGGATGAGTTTTTGATGTCCCTTCCAGCCTCTGACATTCTGTGATTCTGAGCCCGTTAAGCTGGGCACTGCATTAACCCTGGCCAGGGCACAGTTCTGTTGGCAGAGTCCAGGTACAGCCCCTGCACACAGTCTACCCACAGCCTACTCACCACTGCTTCCACACTTCTCAATGCTGTCCAGTCAGTTACATGATAAACATTTCCAGGATGCCAACTTGTGCCTCCATGGCACAGCAGATACACTGGAAAAGATCCCAGTGGTTCGTGCCAACCACAGCACATTCGCCTTCACAGCAGCCTTTAGAAACAGGACTGTTCCTTCATTTGTCTGAATACCCAACTGCAAGTTAAAGCTTTAAATACAAGAGTTAGAGGCATTTATATGATTGTGATGGCCCTATAGTCTGTTTTTTAAGATGACCAGGGACTGCAGAAAATAAACTTTGGCAGTAAAGTTCACATACTAAACTCATTTTCTGAGTCAACATACTTGCGGTTTTCATTATTTATGGAAATAAGATAGAGGAGTTTGACTTAGAATAGAAACTTAAAATAAATCCATGCCCAGAAACCCTGCGAAATTTAGCAAGAGAGGTGCTACAGATTGCCAAATTGTTCATAAAGAAATTAGTTGTTCTCATTAATCAACTAGAATAAAAGCAATAGGTTTGCAATCATCTTTACCATATTATTTCCTCTAATAAAACTGTCACCTAACTAATAGCAAGAGACATGAGCAGCACCAAGGAAAAACAGAAACATTTTACATAGTTCAGTAAATGCAAGATGCTGCAAGAAGACATCAAAGCAGCATCTCTGGAGAAATCCACACAGTTGTTGTCCCCTTTGTCTCTGACGCAAAGCTATATACAAGTCTCTGGTGCCAAACCACCCAAAAGCAGCTCATTCTCTTCCCCAAACCTCTACACGTGCCATTTCCTGTAGCTCCTGCTTCCCTCGTCCGCTCTCTCCTTTGCATATCAGCGTATCCATTGCCCAGATCCTTGATTTCACAGCCCAGACAGTTGCAATCCAAGAGTGCCTGCAAGTCAGGACCCGGAGAAATGTTTAACTGAGTTTGATTCTCTCTGAAGTAAATTTTGAACAACTAGAGCACAGATGAATTCCAACTTCTCCAGAGTAATTCATTCTTCACACTTGTTTGAACATGGTCACTCACTGAGGACTGACTGGCAGCCTTCTCTGTGTGGGTTGTAGGCTCCACCGCACTGCTAGGAACTGTGCTGAGACAAGTCCACATCACATGTCAGCGGAGATGGACTGCACCCTTCAGCTCTGGGATGGAAAGATAAAGCTGCCAGATAGGTTCTCTTCCTTGCCGAGTACACGGATTTTTATCAACGGGAAAAGCCAATTAAAGTTGATAAAGATACATTCTCTGCTGATATTTCCTTACTGCCCACTGCTCAGTGCTGGTATAATGGATAATGTTCTGCCTGTGGGTGTATTTCTTAAGATCTGTCAGTTCTGACAGTATTTTGGCACCTGGATAACTAAAGATCTATACCGAGGGTCCAGGAACGCACCATTTTTCAGTAGCTGATGGGTACATTTTTCAGCAGGCCTTCCCTAATTAAAGGGCTAGAAAGAGATGGAACCAGATTGATAGGTTTATGCAGTCAGATGTTTTATGCTTAGTTTGATGAATTATAAATCACCTTTTACAACTTTTGGAACACGTGAGGAGAGCATGCAGGAGAAACTACAGCGACACGTCCAAAATATCACATTATAATTACTAATTTTCAACCCCTATCTCTGTCCCTATGGCAAGGCCATTGATGACATACTCAAGAAAAGCAACATTCACTGACAAAGGGAAAAAACCCTACACACACACATGTATTAAAAAAATTATAAAATATTAATATATATATTAAAAATATTATGTTCCAGAGGGACCTGGACAGGCTGGAGAGGTGTGCCCAGGCCAACCTCATGAAATTCAACAAGACCAAGTGTAAGGTGCTGCACCTGGGTAGGCACAATCCCAAGCACAAATCCAGGCTGGGTGGTGAATGGCAGAGAGTAGCCCTGAGGAAAAGGACCTTGGAGTCTGGGTTGATGAAAAGCTCAACATGAGTCTGCAGTGTGCACATGCAGCCCAGACAGCAACCGAGTCCTGGGCTGTATGAAGAGCAGTGTGTCCAGTAAGGCAAGGGAGGTGATTCTGCCCCTTTACTCTGCTCTT
>VWZE01018394.1:0-10167 GCA_013396675.1 Eubucco bourcierii
TCTCTTCCAACCTTGGTGATATTGTGATACTATGATATGCTGTCACATTCAGTGATAAAAGGTGGAGGAAGGACAGGATGACTTTTGTCTTCCCATGTCACCACCACACATGAAGGAACCTGGCTTTCCTGAAGATGGAATCATAGAATGTCAGGGGCTGGAAGGGACCTCAAAGATCACCTGGTCCAGCCCCCTTGCCAGAGCAGGATCACCTAGAACAGATCACACTGGAACGCATCCAGATGGTTCTTGAATATCTCCAGAGAGGGAGACTCCACAACCTCCCTGGGAAGCTTGTTCCAGTGCTCTTCCTTGGGTTCACATGGAACCTCCTATGCCTCAACTTCCACCCATTGCCCCTTGTCCTGTCACTGGGCATCACTGAGAAGAGGCTGGCTCCATCCTCCTGGCATTCACGTCTTACAAATTTATAAACATTAATCAGGTCACCCCTTAGTCTTCTTCTCTCCAAGCTAACAACCCCCAGCTCCCTCAGTTTCTTCTCATAAGGAAGATGTTCAACTTCCTTAATCATTTTTGTGGCTCTGCACTGGACTCTCTCAAGCAGCTCCCTGTCCTTCTTGAGCTGGGAGAACACCTGTCTGCAACAGGAAGTGGTGGTAGAATTTCATGTTTTTATTTGCTTTACTTTCACTTTACCTATCAAATTGTCTTTATATCAACCCCAATTTCTTTCACTTTTACCCTTCAGATTCTCTTCTACTTCCAAGCAGCAGACAGTAAGCAAGTGGCTGGAGAGGGCTGAGGGCTGGAGTTAAACCACAACAGCACTATGACCTGAAAAACAATCTGAAGATAATTTGCTTTTTGCCAGATGTTGAATATTAGTACTGTTCATGTTTCTGCTTTTATCTTTGTCAGTAACAACTGCTCCATCATCGTTGTAGTAAGAGGTTAATAAAGAGCGAAATTCAGGCAGCATTGGAAGTCTCAGTTGTTTGTTCACCCATTTTGTTCAGACAATTAATTGTATTTCAACCAAACAAAAGATCAATAATCAAATGTGCCAGGAAATCAGCAATAACTTCTTTTAAGTTTGTGAAAGCATCACTGCATAAAGGAAAAGGATGCAATTAATGACTCAAAACAAAGTAAAATAGACATTCTAATTATCTGTGGTTTCCTTCCTATGGAATAAAACCCAACAACCTCCTCCCAGAAAAACTCAAAGGATGTTTCTGGGCGGATGAGTCGTCACTGGCACAAGGTTTACTCAAGCAGTTGTCTTTTAGACTACTTGAGTAAACCTCAAGATAACAGACTGACACAGAACAGTCAACTCAGCATCAGCTCAGCATCAGTGTGATGTAACAATGACAGGTAGCTCTGTTGGGTATTACATATTCAAACCCTGCTAGTTCTCATCTTTTTCACACTATTACCATATGTGGGTTTTGGTTGTAGTTGTTTTTTGTTTGTTTGTTTGTTTGTTTTTTAGTACTAGGAATGCTGAAGGCTTTTATTTAAGCAACAGGCAGTTCACCCACTCTTCAAATATGTATAAAAATGTATGCAAGCACATATCACCATCCTGACTGTTCATGCCTCTCCCTGAAGTATCTCCTATTTTTCCTAGCTACAAGCTTAAGAAACATTGGTGGAGTTGATGATTCAATAGGGGTAAATGCAACTTAAGCAGCTTTAGTTGTAGATTTTTAGAGTTTGAAAATTTACCACAGTTCAGCTTGGTGTTTGACCAGTTGAGATTACTTACCTATGGTTCATTTACCAAACCAACTGCTTTTCACTTCCTCCCCACTGTTGATAAAAGACTGGGTTTTTCCCCCTTATTAGCTTATCTATGAAGTTTATTTTTTTTCTCCAATACTTACAGTCCTGTAGTACATTCTAACCACTTTTGATGGATGGCAAAACCATAGTTTTACAACAGGAGGAGAGCTTTTGGTGTAAACACAACATTTTATCTAGTAGGAAATGTCTTTGTCCATTGCAATGGCTTGGAATTGGGTGATTTTTAAAGTACTTCCTAATCCAAATCATTCTATGGTTCTATGATTTACATAAAAACAATGTTTGTAAGAAGCTGAAAGATAGGCCGCAGCATTTTCATGACAGATTTAAACAAGGTCACAAAAATTAATGGACCAAGAGAAGTATTACAATTATGGAAAAATTCTGTTATCCCAGTGGGAATCTAAAAGGAGTTGCAGTGGCAATGAAGAGAAGTTTATCTGGCCTTGCCTCAAACAAGGGCCAGAAACTCTGCCCAGATGTCATACTTCTCCCAGCAATTCTCCCATTTACAACTCAGGATCTTCCTGAATCAGAGAGGTTTTTTTCTTTTTAGCAATCTTCAGGGACTTGTCTGTCACAAACTAATCTTACAATCATAGTATTGTTTCATTAGAAAAGACTTTTAAGATCATCAGGTCCAACCATTCTCTAACTCTGTCAAATCTAGTGCTAAACCATGTCCCTCAGCATCACATCTCTGCATCTCTGAAATACTTCTAGGGATGGGGATTCAACCACTTCACTGGGGAGCCTTGTCTGTGTCTGATAACTCTTTCAGTGTAAAGGTTTCACCTAATCTCCAACCTAAACCTCCCCTGCTGCAACTTGAGGCCATTTCCTCTCATCACATGTCACAGAGGAGAAGAAACCAACACCCATCTTGCCCAATCTCCTTTTAAGGAGTTGTAGAGAGCAAAACAGTTTCCCCTCAGACCAAATCTTGAACTAATTACAGTGAACTTTGATAATTCAGAGCATTCAGTGACAGAGAACTCCACAGGAATAGCATAAGATTCAGGTAATAAAACACAAGCTTGCTCAGCTGGAACAGCTGTCAGTCATGCATTTGTTTGGTTTCCTTACAGCAGAAACAAGAACAAGAAATAGAGGGGAACAGCCCAGAATATTTACAAATAGCTTTGTTTTCACCTACAGCAGTTTTAAATCTGTGACAAAATAACCCCATGCAATTTTACACATTTCTGAAATAACACAGAGAAACCAAAGACCATTTTAGGTTTCATCTTCTGATGTTGTCATATAAACACCTGTACTGACATATGGAGAGATCATAGAATTATAGAATCATAGAAATGTCTGGGTTGGAAGGGACCTCCAAACATCATCCAGTCCAACCCCCTCGGTCCTGCAGTCAGGAGGGGCATCCTTAGCTAGATCAGGTTGCCCAGAGCCCCGTCAAGGCTCACCTTGAATATCTCTGGGGATGCAGCCTCAACCACCTCCCTGAGCAACCTGTTCCAGTGTTCTACTACCCTCATGGTAAAGAAGCTGTCCCTAACACCCAAAATAATCTGAGGATTAGCCTTATGTATCTACAGCTATACATGTTGCAACCTAAGCATGTTGCAGCAGTTTTCTGAGGCCCCAAAAAGAGTTACCACCATAGAACTATGGTCCAGGCAGTCTCTGCATGACTTCAGAAATGAAAACCACAACAGCTGGCACTTCTCTGTGTGTGAAAGGACTAGAAAAATGTTGAGGAATTCTAAATTTTACAACAGAGTACCTAAAATTTATCCATAGCTGCAGCCTGGAATAAATTTTGCTAGTTGCACAGACACTGCAATAAAAGGAAAAGGAAAAAAAAAAAGGAGATATAATTTCCCAATGTCCAGCCAATGTCCAATGTATCCTGTACCCTTACTCCCTTCATGTTCAGATACACCTGCTTTGGAAAGCATGGAAGGAAGACATCTGCTAACATTTGCCCTTGCACCTGACAGTACTAAGAGCCATGTGGGCTCTTGGCAGTCCAAATCTTGAAGGATGAGGAGGAATGAAGAAGAAAAAAAGTGGAAGCATCAGTAAAGAGGAATGAGAAGACAACGAGGCGCTTTGGAATGTCCCTTCATGATGTTTTAATTTCAGCCTAAGATGGGGCACTCTGGCTAAGCTCTTATCCCTGCATGGTGCTTATCAATTATGAAAGAATAATTTGATTGTGCCTACCACAACCTATTTTAGCTAGGAGAGAAGCAGCAATGAAAATCCTCCTGTACCATTTCAGTCAACAACTGCCTATGATGCATAGAAAAAGGTTTTTTTAAAGTGTCTTCCTACCATACATTTCGTACTTTGCATTCGGGTAAAAAAAACGGATGAGCACTTGGTCAGAGAGAAAATCAACTGTGAATGAACCAACAACTTACATGAAAAAAAACATTAGAAGAGAAGTAAGTCATAAGCCCTCTGAAACAATGATCAGTTCATTGATGGAGAAAATCTGTGTATCACCATGAAAATGAACTTAAGTGAAATGAACTAAAAAACCCAAGATGTTGCTTTTATGTACTGTTAGCACTGGAACTCTCTTCAGGATACCAGGATTAGTCACTTCAGAGCACCATGTTCAGTCAAGCAGGTGTGTTTTGATTATGTTTTTGCCATTGGGACCCCCCAGAAATGTGTAACTCTTTACTTTGAATTAGATTGTATATTTTGGAAGGTAATACACTACCAGAACATGGGAATGTTTTGAAATATAATTCGAAATAAAATACAATACAATAAATATTCTGAAACTGCCTGTTTTCTGAGGTCTAGTGTCATGCTTGGTCTTCTTGGTTGCGTATTTTTGTGTTTGGTTGTTTGGGTTTTTTGGTTTTTTTTTTTTGTTTTTTTTTTTTTTTTTTTTTTTTTTTTTTTGGATGGGTTGGTTGTGTGCTTGGGTTTTGTTTCTTTATTTGTTTGGGAGTTTTTGCATGTTTGTTTATCCGTTTTTCTGTAGAATTAAAACTACTCCTTAACTTTGTACATTCAGTCTGATTTGTTACAAAACTGTCAGGTAGACTACACAAAGGTTTTCTTCCTTCCTTCTGATCTTCATACTATAGATAAAATTCTCCAGGAAATTGAATATTTTAAAAAAATAAATTAAACAGAAACAGAAATTATTAAAAATGGAAATTCTAATGTAATATTAAAACTCTGAAGTGCAATGGTGAATAAAGGGCTTGAAGTTGAGTAAAGGGTGTGGATTGTAATGTTGAGGAAAGACGTGGACCTGATGGAGCAGGTCTAGAGGAAGGCCACAAAAGTAATCAGGGAATTGGACCATCTCTGCTATAGGGACAGGCTGAGGGAGCTGGGGGTATCCAGAACGGAGAAGAGAAGACTACAGAGAGACATAACTAGTGACCTTCCAGTACTTTAAGGGGGCCTGCAAGAAGGCTGCAGAGGTACTATGTACAAAGATTCGAAATGAGAGAAGATTTAGATTTAGATTGGACATTAAGAACAAGTTGTACACCTTGAGGTTGGTGAAACACTAGAACAGGTGGTCTAGGAAGGCCTGTGAGCAAACTGATCTAGTGAAGGTTGTCCCTGCTCACTGCAGTGAGGTTGGACTAGATGACCTTTGGAGGTTCCTTTCAACCCAAACCATCCTATCATTCTATGACTCTATACCTTTGCAGCAAACATCTGGGTGACTTAACTATGGAAAATAAAGTGCACTACACTTTCATAACACATGTTTGTATTCTCACCACTCTCTTAGTGTATACTTTGTCTTCTTCTATTGCTTGAAGTGTTTAATTATTGTCTGAGTATAGGAAAGTCAATAAAAGCAGTAATTAAATAATATGGCTTTAATGATCTTTTGAGTTTACCTATAAATATTTACTATGTGTCTTCCCCTTAAGTTGTTAAACTGATAATGCAACTTTAATTGCTTTTAATCGTTCTTGGCTAGACATGAAAACCTACTATAAAACCCAAAAGATCTTTACAAACATTTTGTTCCTGGATGGTTGGGCTGAAAGTATTGCATCATAGAATTTCACTGATTTGTGGGAGACCTAAATTAGTAAAACATTTACAGATATTGCTTAAGAAGCCATGGATTAAACTTAGCAACAGAACAAATGCCACAAACTCAGTGTTGTTAAACATAAGTTTGAGCAACAGTGTTCCAAATCCTCCTAGCTCTGTTTTCAACTACTTTTGACAGCTGCTGAAGATGAAACAGTATGGTAACAGGATTTTGTAGCCAAAATAAAGAAGGTAACAGATTTCTTCAGAGAGTTCAAAGGAGAAAATACTACCACCACCACCACCAGGCAACCAGTGACTCATGACAAAAATTCTGATCCCAGGTTGGACATGTTAAAGTTGTGCAGGACTTAACAGTGGCTGATTGTGAGGATCAGAAAGCCCATGAACATGCCCATGAAAACCAATCAGACAAAATTGTTCATCAATCATTTGTAAAAATAGGAAGCAGCAAACCTGCTAAAATGCTATTTTTGGTTCATTTCTGTCTTTTGATCCTGCACCTCATGGCAAGGAAGAGTCTGAAATTAAAGAATGGTCCTAAAACAGAAGCACACCTCCCGTTAAGCCTGAAGACTATGTGACTGCTACAAAATCACGGAAGATTTGCCTCTCAAAGATTTCCACTAAATCTCTGACTTTTTCATAGAACTTTAAGACTCTTTGCGGTATTATCAAACGGAAGACCAGTCATTCTACTATGGATAATATTATTACTGTTATGTATATATCAAATCAACAGCAAATCAGAAAAGAAAGAAAAATCTGAACATATTTATCTCCACCAAATAAAATTATTCATAAGCATTGTGCAAAAGAGTAAGTGCTAAATTCACCCTGTACATGTACAACTCATGCCAATTAACTTGCTTCTGCAGATCACTTTAAAGGAAGAAAACTAATTTGGGTGTGTGAAGCACAGTGCAAACAATCTAAATTGCATGACTGTAGATGATGCATTGAAGATCTTACTGAGATCTTCATTCTTTATTTCATTTTGGTTTAAGTGTCTTTATAAAAATCTCAGAGGCTTGGGATTTTTCTCCAAATTACAAAACAAAACAAAACAAAACAAAACAAAGACCTGAAGCACCATGATGAAAAAAGTATTATAGCCAATGTGTGACAGTGATAGACACTATGAATAATGTACATACTCCAAGTTTAGAGATAGTCAACATCTGGTTCTTGATTTCTAGGTGCATATTGACAACTCAAGATGAAAAGCACTTCTGTAATTTGCTGTTCCTTCAATTCTCTTAGATATGTGATAAGTATCTTTTAATTAGAGATAAAGAGATTAGCATGCAACTCAACGGGACAAAGAAGACATGTAACTACAGGCTTGCACATACATTCATTTACAATCAAAAGCCCTGTCCTCAGCAAATTCTTCTGAGCAGAGAAGCATGGTTGGAATCTCCTGCACTTGCATTTTGTGTGGCTTATTTGGTTTTTGAGAAGATCAGATGGTAGCAGGTATAGATGGGCCACTCAACATGTTTTGTCATGATCAGGAATTGCATACTGCTAGGACAATAAATAAAACAGTTTATGTGAAGGAACATGCAAGGAGGTAGTTAAAATCTGACAACTAAGTATCTAAGGCATTCTTCACAAATCCTATTTTGGCAACACAAAGTTTTAATCTTTACATTAATTCTGGCATATTTTCAATGATGATACCTGAATCATTGCATATTTCTGTGTGAGGTATGAAAATCATCCCACAGCATGTTGTTCAAGAAATAGAGGTCATCTGCTCACTAAGGTATTATCAGAATAAAATGTAGGTGGTTTTTCAATTCAGACTTTCATTTTCAAATCTTTTTGTGAAATCATACAAGGTTAGGAAACAACTGGAAAATAAAACTAACTATATTGGATTGCCATCTTATCTCCTACTTAGGACTGTCAGGAAAAAAAATCTCTTATATATGCCTATTTCAACCTGCAAATATTTCAGCCAAATACAACCACCCTGCTTTACACCATCTGATTTCCTTCAAAAGCAGTCTTTCTTGTTGTGAACTTAAATATTAGCTCACCCAGAGGCTGTTTACCCAATGGCTTGGCTCCTGTCAAGGCTAACCTTTGAGAAGTTAGTTTCTATATTTAGCAGAATAATCAGTCAACAGAATACGTTTGTTGAAAGGTTGACAAACTGAATCAGTTAAAACTGAAGTCTCTTTTCTAGGAATCTCAATGTGTATCTTTGAAAGACACATACCAAAAGTTGAGACTACAAACAAACTTTGGAAGTATATTCCAACACTCAGTTTTAAGAAGAAAGAGCTGTCTGCTCTAAGAGATAATTCCTTGATTCTTCTATTGCCCTCTCCTGTGGCCTTCTACCACTGAGGGAAACTCCCTGACCTAAGAAACTATATCAATCACAGGTCAAACAACATGACTATTAACAGAGTAATCCTGGAGCAGTAAAGGAGGATGTGAGAGGGCAAGATCATGGATCACTGCCAAAGAATTGACTATTACTAAAAGTAGCTGTTCTCAGACCATGATGTTTTCTTGAAAGCCTGGAATCTACCGGAACAGGCTACTCTACATGACAGTACCCAGGATAAATCTAGAGGACAGAAAGAATATATGCATAATAGAAAAGGAAGTACAAATAATAAATTAATATCCATGTATAAATACATGTTAAAAATCCCTATCATATCCTATAGCTTTCCAAGAAACTATTTAAACATGTACAAAGGCACCTTTGCAGTTACAACTTTTTAATCTTAGATATGGTGAAATTCAGCATTGCTATTCCGCTCTTAGCAATAGAGCAGCTCAACATCAGCTGCCAATGTACACTTGCAACTCAGAGAGCCAACTGTGTCCTGGGCTGCATCAAGAGAATTGTGGCCAGTAGATCATGGGAGGATTCTCCCCTTCCACTCCACTCTGGTGAGACCCCACCTGGAGTACTGTGTCCAGTTCTGGAGCCCCTATTACAAGAAGGATATAGACATGCTGGAACATGTCCAGAGAAGGGCCACAAGGATGATCAGAGGGCTGGAGCACCTTTCCTATGGAGACAGACTGAGAGAGTTGACGCTGTTCCATCTGAAGAAGAGAAGGCTCTGAGGAGACCTCATCGTGGCCTTCCAGTATCTGAAGGGGACCTACAAAAAAGCTGGTGAGGGACTTTTAAGGAAGTCAGGTAGTGATAGGACTGGGGGGGGGAATGGAGCAAAACTAGAAGTGGGTAGTTGGGATTGGATGTTAGGAAGAAGCTCTTCACCATGAGGGTGGTGAGACACTGGAATAAGTTGCTCAGGAAGGTGGTGGAAGCCCCATCCCTGGAAGTTTTTAAGACCAGTCTGGATGGGGCTCTGAGCACCCTGATCTTGTGTGAGGTGTCTCTGACTATGGCAGAGGTATTTGAGACAGATGATCCTTGAGGTCCTTCCAGCCATTACAATTCCATGATTCTATGAAAAATATGTGATAGTCACCTTTGGTGAGGCTAACAACAAACTCTCTGCTTGTACAGATGGAACAAAGAGTAAGACACAGTGTTGGTAGCTCAGGAATATGTTATACTGTAGCAGACAGAATTTATCCTGACAGCTGTAGAAGACTAGTCTGGTGGCCTTCTACAATGGAGTGACTGCATTGGGAGATAAGGGAAGACCAGATGATATCAGCTATCTTGACTTCTTTAAGGCCTTTGGCATAGTCTCCCATAACATCCCAGTCTCTAAAGCAGAGCAAGACATTTTTGATGGATGGACTGCATGACAGATAAGGAATTGGCTGAATGGCCACACCTCAAAAATTGCAAGGGCTCAAGGGCCAAAAGAAGATTAGTAATGAGTGGTGTGCCTCAGGGGACCAATACTGTTCAAACACTTTAGTAATGACTTAGACACTGGGATTGAGTGCATCCCTGGCAAGTTTGTGGATGACACCCAACTGAATGCAGCTGATAATGCTCCAGGAAGAGAGGGAGAAGCAGCTCTGTGCAGAAGGACCTGGGGGTGCTGGTGGAAGAAAGCTGGATGTGAGTTTGCAATGTGTGCTCACAACTTGGTCTCATCTGTGTGCTGGGCCGATCCTCAGCAACATGGACAAAAAGTGGAGGCAGAAGATTCTGCTCCTCTCCTCTGCTCTACTGAGACTCCACCTGTAGTGCTTGGGGCCAGCTCAGGAGTTCTCAACACAGGAGAGACAGGGACCTGTTGGAGTGGGGTCATAGGAAGCCACAGTGATGACAGGAGGGCTGGAAGCCCTCTATTGTGAGGACAGACTGAGAGAGCTGGGGATGTTCAGCCTGGTGAAGAGAAAGCTCTGGAGGCATCTTAGTGCAGCCTTACAATATTTCAAGGGAACTCATAAAAAGGCAAGGATTTGAAACTGAAA
>VWZE01018395.1:0-22346 GCA_013396675.1 Eubucco bourcierii
TGGGGGGGTGGGGAACTCCCAAACCTTCACATCCCTCCTGGACAAAGCAAAGTCCCCAGAAGGGGCTCAAAGCTACCTTCTCTTTCTCCTTCTACTTATCCAGACAGTCAAACAAAACAATCAGCAAAGCTTATGTTGTTATTTATTAGTGGAAGGATTAGAGCAGAATGAAGAGGAAGTGAATAGATCCAGTGTCACAGGCCAGAGTGGGACAAGCTGTTGACATTTTGACTTCTTATCCAAACCAATGATAATTCGTAATTATTTCATTTTATTTTCACAACCAATAATCTGATTTCTCTCATTAAAATATTCCAGTTAGCTCAAACCAGCACAAACTGCCCACTAAACAAGTTCCTTTACACAGTAGTATGTGGGAACTCTTTCATAAGCCTCTCTTCTACTGATACAGAAAAAAATATCCAGAAAAAAATGCATTCAGACAGTCTCCATAAAGTCATAGTGTGCTGGGTTGTCAACTCCAATGTGACATAAGTGTGAATCTCTTTATGTGCTGGGATTTTTATTTTTCAATATACAGTCTCCAACCTGAAAAGGGAAAAGATGGACCTCTTGTGAACTACCAGCTGTGAAAGGCAGGAGGGACTGGCACTCTCACAGGGTTTGATGTTGTCTGCTGTAATTATTGACAAATTGAAAGGAGGGGCATGGAGTATCGCTAGATCAATGATGACAATCACTGCCAGAGTTTGCATTAGTGCCCAGATCAGGGGAAGGACCTAGTATGCTGGTTTGAGGGTAATTAGAATATTTTAATAGAGAAAATTACACTATAGACTGTGAAAGAAAAACATCATGATGTCTACTTCACTCATACGCTTGCTAAAAAATTGTTTGGGAACACTAACCAAAACATTAGATAAGTCAGTCTCTCTCTGTCTCTTGCTGGAACAGCAGCTGCTGGGGGATCTAGCAGATTCTGGTCTCCGGCTCCTCTGTCGATTAATCCTCACTAACCACTTTTCTTCTAACCTCCCTGGCCGATCCTCCTAATTTACCTTGCACGTAAGGCAAACCTTGGGGTAAGGTATAGGGGTGGGGAGAAGGTGGAAGGGTGGTTGGGAGCCCCTCCTGGGGGCTCTGATTTCTGGGGGGGGTGTCGTGTTGCTGTATTACCCTTAACTTGTATATTTCTGTAAATATTCCTGTACATAGTGCAAATATCTGCTGCACATTGTGCTGAGCTGTAAATAGAGCTTCAGTCCTTAACTTCCAACCGACTGAGTTCTAGTCTGGGTCATTTTACAAAGTACAGGGGGGCAGGGAACTCCCAAACCTTCACACCTAGATGAGTTGTTCTTTCATATGGAGGAAGGAGCTACATTTTCATGGGTAATTTCAAGTCTGAAAACTTGGTACCCGTAGGGCTACCCCTGCCAATGGCAAAATATCTGTCAAACCTCTATGATTTTTCCAAACACAGTATTGCTACAGGCTCAGGATTATTCAGTGTCTGGTAGATATAGCTGTAAGAATTAATCATTAAACTAGAAATATTTCTTTAGAGATCATAGAATCGTAAGAATCATGCTTCTATGATGTCTAAAAAATATTTCTAGTTTACTGATTAATTCCTACAGCTATTAATGAGTAAACTATCACCACATTACAGCTGCATGGAGGAAAAGAATGTGGTTCTGAAGCAAACGAGGAAAGTTCAGGGGTAATATCCATAAGACAGAAGCGAAAGTGAATGGAGGAGGTTTCTGTCACAAAAATCTCTATGTTGATAAAGATTTTTAAAATAATTCTTTTCATATGTAAAAAGTGTAATTATTTGACATTGACCTATGGGTAGATACTTAAGTGCACTTTTTATCACATATATTTTATGTATTTGTATGAACATATATGCCATTGCCATTTTTTAACTTCCATTTAAAGACATTTGCATAATGGAAGCATGAACAAAAGGAGTATTCCGTCAAGATATTAAACTAACAGATGCAGTTATGCATTTTGTAAACAGTACTTAATTCTAAAAAACCCCAAGCAGCCACAATCTATAGTCAATCAACATTAAAAACAAAGAGAGGGGTCTGAGGTTTGATTAATTAATGCCTTTTGCCTCCTGTATCAAAAGGAATCACACAGTACATTACTCAGATGTGCACTGTAGCACTGTTCAAATATCTATTTCTGACAATAAATAATCATATAATCATAGAATCATAGAATGGTAAGGTTGGAAGGGACCTCAAAGATCATTTAGTTCCAACCCCCTGCCATAGGCAGGGACACCTCCCACTAGTACAGGTTACTCAAGGTCTCATCCAATCTGACCTTGAACACCTCCAGGGAGGGAGCATCCACAACCTCCCTGGGCAACCTGTTCCAGTGTCTCACCATCCTCACTGTAAAGAACTTCCTCCTGACATACAGTCCAAATCTTCCCTCTGCCAGTTTAAACCCATTGCCCCTTGTCCTGTCGTTGCAAGACCTTGTAAATAATCCTTCCCCAGCCTTCCTGTAGGCCCCCTTCAGATACTGGAAGGCTACTATCAGGTCCCCTCGAAGCCTTCTGGCACTGAATCTGACTGGCACTGTGTCAAAGCATATATGTAAGCAGGGGAATATCACATGAGAAGAAAGAGTACATTGTTTCTACCCAGGATAATAATGCAACCACTGCAGGGCTAATTCTCTTTCTTAGCACACTTTGTGCAAAACGATTGAGAAAAAAAATTTAAATGGCAGGAAAAGGATATAATATATAATCTATTTGCTTACTGAAGAAGGTTAAGGAGGTGACCTGAGCATGGTCTGCCTGTCTGTGAATAAGAGAAGGATTTAAATGTTTAGGGAGAAGGGCAGAAAATCCCCTAAATCTTTGGTGCTTTGACAACAAACTGTCACATCTGTGTATTCTCTGCTCAGTTTGAATTCAAAGAATTTCTGAAATTTAGCCTGTAATCTGTGAAGAGATTTTGAAATCTTCTTATCTCATGATTGGTCAAAGAATTATTAAGCTGTTAAAACTAAAGACATCATGAAGCATCCAAGTATAAAAATTATTTATCTGTCTAGTTTAGAGCAATCTCCAAAGAGCATGCTTTAATTCTTGGTCTTGTTCAAGCATCATAAATTAGGTTCAGTTTTAGACAAAGCTAAGCTATCATCCTCCTGAAGTCTTTCTCTGTACTTTTTGAAGCTCTGTTTCAGGGGTTTATCAGAAAAAATTCAGGAAGGAAGAAATATTGGTATAGGGAAGAACTAAATTCGTAGGTCCATCAAAATGTAAGAGTTTCAAAAATCTCTCAGAGTCATTAAGAGCTCTTGTTTAAAATCTGGTTTGGAGTTGTGTAGAAAAATGACCAACATAGAGATGAAAATCTGAGTCTTTCATTCTCCTCTTCTGTAGTGAACTATTAAACCTTGCTCCCTGTAGAATCAAAGTCTGAAGCGTGGAGCAAATAAAGAAAAAGTAGGATAAAAATAAGAAAACTATAATATTAAGAAACATTGAATGACCTGCATGAGGGCATGGAGTGAACTGTCAGCAAGTTTGCTGATGACACCAAACTGGGTGGAGTGGCTGCCAGACTGGAGAGTTGTGCTGCCATTCAGAGAGACTCAGACAGGCTGGAGAGTTGGGAAAGGAGAAATTTAATGAAGTTCAACAGAGGTAAGTGTAGAGTCATGCACCTGGCACAAAACAATCCCATGTATCAATATAGGTTGGGGACTGACCTGCTGGAGAGCAGTGAAAGAGAGGAGGGCTTGGGAGTCCTGGTGGATGAAAGAATGGCCATGAGCCAGCAGTGTGCTCTTGTGGCCAGGAAGGCCAATGCCATTCTGGGGTATATTAGAAGAGCTGTGATTAGTAGGTTGAGGGAGGTTCTCCTTCCCCTCTACACTGCCCTGGTGAGGCCTCATCTGGAGTATTGTGTCCAGTTCTGGCTCCTGCAGCTCAAGACAGGGAACTGCATGATAGAGTCCAGCCCAAAGCCACAAAAATGATTAAGGAAGTTGAACATCTTCCTTATGAGGAGAGATTGAGGGAGCTGGGGCTTGTTAGCTTGGAGAGGAGGAGACTAAGCAGTGACCTGATTAATGTTTATAAATATGTAAGGGGTGAGTGCCAGGAGGATGGAGCCAGCCTCTTCTCAGTGATGCCCAGTGACAAGGCAAGGGGCAATGGATGGAAATTGAGGCATAGGAGGTTCCATGTGAACCTGAGGAAGAATTTTTTTCACTGTGAGGGTGGCAGAGAACTGGAACCAGCTGCCTAGGGAGGCTGTGAAGTCTCCTTCTCTGGAGATATTCAAGAACCATCTGGATGTGCTCCAGTGTGATCTGCGCTCTAGGTGATCCTGCTCTGGCAGGGGTCTGGACCAGATGATGAGGTCCCTTCCAGACCCTGACATTCTCTGATTCTATGATAGCATGAGGAAAGCACAGAGAAGGGATGCATCGTAGATGTCAAATACTGAAGCCATGAGAGCACAAGATAAGTAACTCTGTAGTACTTTGAAGGAAGAGCAAGGGCATAAGAGTTAGAGGCCTCCATTTTTGATTTACTGTATACATGTATTTGTCCAGGACTGGGCTCACTCTACAGAGCTACTCTGCAGAGACTGGTGAGAGGAGCAGGGGAAAGCCAGATCCTCACAAACTACTGTCACTAGAGCAGCAATTAGCAGGAATCTGCAAATAAGACTTTTCTGAGGGAAAAGGGGAAGATAATTGAAAGTGATCATTAACTTGACAGGGAATAGTGTGATGGTTTGGGAGTTAGCTGCCCCCTCACTCTATCAAAATCACCCAGACTAGACTCAGCTGGCTGGAAGTTAAGGAATGAATCTGTATTTACAACTTAGCACAATATACAAGCAGAGATATACACAGTATACATGAATATTTACAGAAATATACAGAAATACACAAGTTAAAGATAATACAGAAACACAACACCCCTCCCAGAAATCAGAGTCCCCAGGAGGGGCTCCCAACCACCCTTCCACCTTCTTTCCACCCCTCTACCTTATCCCAGAATCTGCATTATGTGCAAGGTGAATTTGGAGGATCAGCAAGGGGGGTTAGAAGCAGAGTGATTATTTGGGTTGCACAGCTGCATATGCCCAGGGAGAAAACACAGAGACTCCGACAGAGAGACTCTGTCTTATCTGTGTTTGTGTCCTTGTTTTTATACATCTCAGCAGGCCTATGAGTGAAGGTGACATCACCATTGTTTTCTTTTCACAGCCTATTTTTTTTTTCATCAAAATATTCCAATTAGCCTCAAACCACCACAAATAGTTATTAAAGATTCATCTGTGTGGACAGGCTTGCAGGCTGGAGGTGAGCAGAAGTCTCCAGACATGCCGGTAGGATTTGCAACATCCAAATGAAGCAGCAATGGAAGCTTGTTCTGTAACTGGTGTCTCATCTGTCTGGAAATGGGATCACTTATATACATGTAACACTCCCTGACACTAGCAGCTTTCCTAGATAGCATTACACACATTCATTCTTTTCTGTCATCTTGGAACAAAAACTCAAGGCACAGTAAAATCTATAGCAGTCAGTACAGGTCTATGAAATTGTCACCAAAATGTGCCAGTGCAGAGCCTAAACATGGCACATGTTTCATTTTAGTCAGATGCAAGGAAAATAAATCCAAGCAATTCAGAAGGTTTCCATAGGTGTTTCTTTAGAAGTCAACTGTACATCTCTGATGTTTGTAGGTCTGGCAGAATCTTCTGGTTTGTGCCATGTATAAACTGCATCCTCATCAAACATACATTTTGAAACTAATTTTTAGGTGGTTTAGACTCAAAGTTATCCTTTAGGCAGGTCTGCAACAGTTGCTGTGATTATTTGTGGCCAGGACCATTTCTCTATATACATAATGTTTTCTGATAGAGGAGATTGTCTGTCTTGTGTAATGTGAAAGTGCTAGCTAGTCATTATATATTTGCAGTCTGATACAGATGACTCGACGCTAAATAAGCCCCTGATATCTCTGCTTCTGTGAAAAGTGACTCCCTGATGTTTCTTGCCACCTTTCATTTGCAATTATGTGAACTTTTTCTTTCTTTTATATCATACAATTTATATTCTTAACTTGCACAATGGTTATCTGCAGAATTGACATGATTACTCTGCAAATCACACCTAGCTGATGAGAGCTGCATCTCATTTAAGAATGGTGAGTGTTCTCGCTTTCTATCATCTTGGAGATGACTTGGCTGCACTAAACTTTGTGCAAATTTGCTAGACATCTCTACAGAAGTATTTCATGCACGGAAACCTATGGTTTTCATTTGCAAATTTTAATGTCTCTGTCACCTCCTGTGATATCACCTTGGATCCCCCACTGAAGCTAATTGCAGTTGCTTTGAGAGAATGACATCTTCCAAAGAGTATCTGTGTGCGAAGACTTTCATGCAGCTTGTGAAGATGGCTCTGAGCTTTACTAACACCCACAGTGCACAAATAAATACTGCTCAGATAGAGTGTTTCTGTACAAATTGGCTCTAACCCTCACTAGAGGCAGCTGTGGTTGCCAACAATATTTTTCAGATCTTCAGTCTTCTTGGTCCTATTCTCACCTCTAGCCCCAGAATCTATAAACAGCTGTGAGAGACTAAAATGCATTAATCTAAGCCCACTTGGATATGTGAGTCTTGAACAGTTTTGCAGACAAACTCAGGCCAACAAAATAACTCAGCAAGCCTCTGTGATGTATTGTGGGAAAACTTTATCAGCAGAGTGAAATCCACCTGCCAGGAATCCCTTTGAAGTCTGCCTATTGTGTTAGATCTTACACTTCAAGACCCCAAACTAGGGGTCAGAAACTAGGTAAAAATCTAGTGATTGGACTCGCTACTCAGAAAACACATCTACTGATACATTAGATCAACACCTCCTGGCAAGCCCAACTTTGCTCTATTTTTCCTTCTACCAATGAATGGCAAAATGACATCTCTATGCTTTAGCTCTTACTCATGCTTAGTGTGTCTCTGGTAAATGCTACGTTGCAGTTGTTGCCTGAACGGCAAATACTGCTGAGATACTTCTTCTCTAGTGAGTTGCACTGATATTTCAATGCAGTGGTCAAGCATGCAGTGTTATGATGGTTGCTCCTCTGCATGTCTTCTGGAATGGTGAGAGACTTTGTCACCAGTGCTTTCATGAAGGTCCAAATTACTTTCCTCATACTCCCTGCAGAACTTGCCATGATGCTGCTGCACCAGCCACCTACATGCTATCTATGCAGCAGCTATAGTCCTTTGCTTGACAGCCCAGATTAAATACAAACTCTTAGCAATGGACATTCTGTGTTTAGTAGATCAAATTCCAGTTGTGTTTGTAATGTAATGGCTACATCTGAAATGATCAGTCCCCTTCAGTCACAATTACAGCTGTACTCTGTGGTCTTGCACAAAGATTTGCTGCAGTACGGCCAAGACTTATATTGATGGGACCATATGACACAAGTGCCACCCTCCCTGCAATGTAGGTAACAATCTCTGCTTGCCTTTCAGAACCACAGCCAGGGACCACAAAAAAAAAAAAAAAAAANTTCAGTGTGGAAGGACTCTTCTGATACTTGGGTATAAGACTTCTTCTTTCCCACAGATTGCCTTATCTCCTGCTGTCAGATGTAGTGCTCTGAGCACACCAGGCTCCAGGTTTAGCTGTGTTTGGCAAACAATGTTCTTCGACTAGCTTCTTCAATCCTGCTGCTTTGAAAATGGCAAAGGGACAGAACTGAGCATAGTCTTGAGTGATTGGAAGGTTTGAGAAAAATACTGAAAAAGCCTCTGTGGTTTATGATCATAGGGTCTACACAGGATGAGAAAATTATTTTTGAATAAAATTCACATTAGAGTACTCTTTCTACTACCGCAGGAATCTGAAAAAGCTGCAGGAATCTGAAAAAGCTTTGTTGTAGCTCTGTCTAGTTATACTGCAGCTTTCTTCACTTAGATTCGTCAAACATACACTGGAACAACCAACCAAGGCATGCATGAGCTTGAAGAAGTAACAACGATTACATAGCAGATGAATTACTGGGAGCATTAATTTTTTTTTGCCACACACAGGACTGGGTTGATTGGTGAATGTGTACCCTCTAAAACCAAAGCTGGATGAACATCTTAATATTATACATACTATATACACTGTTCTGCAAGGATAAGAAATATTTTTTTTTAACATTAATGAAATCTTTGCAATTGAGAATAACTTTAAAATCAAAATAGATTTTATAGATTTTGTGAACATACTGAAGTGAAACAAAAGATGTACCTTAGATTTCTGCTCTTCCCAACTGATACACTTTTCATAAGTCATAGGCTGCAATGTATGTGAGTTTTAAAGTTCTCTCTCTTCATTAGTACATGTTCCAACACCACAAACTTTGGACAGCCAAACTGATTTCAACAGCAGTAAATTAGTAAAGTTATCCTGGCCTGAAAGATAATTTGAATCTGTTCAATGGTTTGAAAGAAATAGGATTATTCTGTTATAACCAAATCACTTTATTTCCTATATTTATTATGATCATTACAAAAAGAATATTGCCACTTTTGTCAAATGCACTACTAAACATTTTTGTTGCTTCTGTTGATGAAATGTGTGGAAGGGCAATCCTGAATATCAAAAGACCCCTGCACATGAGTATACACAGGGTTTTTCCAGTTTTAAGGAGTGCCTAGGTCAGGATGACTAGCCTGGCTTTCTGAGAGCAATTGGTGCTGTAGGTGTTAACACCCTTTGCCACTCAGCACTTGGACAAATCAACTCCTGGATCACATCAAGCACAGCTTACTAGAGTGTGCAGAGTTACAGTGGGTGACCTGTGGCATTCCAGAGTCATCTGGCTGAAGCAATGATAGAAAAATTGTATCCTGGACAGCACTAATCTGTCATAACCACGAGCTCATTCTTTCTGACACATCCACTCTGTGCTTTCTAGGTTCCTCAACAGGCACAGGAGTTGATTTTAGTCCTGTTTTCCTAATCTTTAAATATGTATTGTTACATACTCTCTGGTGTATAACAACTTAAAGTGCAATGTTTCGCCTTCCCATAGTGATAAATTACTGCTATATAAGTAGTCTAAAAAGCAATTATTGTGGTCAATCAAAGAATGAAAACTGCACTGTCCAGGATATGGTGGTCAGCTGCTTCATTTAGTTTATTGCTTGCTGGGATTATTTACTGTCACTCCAAATTCCTGCTGGTGCTTCAGAGAGTACCATAAAGAAAGGCAATAAAACACAACTAGTTATAATATTTTGTGCAGATAATTATTAGCATTGTACTTTTACATATCCCTCTGTATACAGAACACATTACACTCAGAGTTGAGTATTATTTTTATGTGATGAAAATCAATAAAAACATAATGCAAGTGTGGGCTTATATAGGCATGAAATACTGAGTCACACAAGACTCCTTTTTGATAATATGACTTTTTTTTTTTCCCACTTGTCTGTCACAGCTCTTTAACTTAATCCACCCTCAGATAATGTTATTGGAATAAAGGCTTGTTTTCATGAAAAGTCTTGTGACAAGGAAGAGTTACATTGAAATGACACCAATAATAGAATGGTAGCATAGTCCTTTACTTTGCATGTGATGTTGGCAGTTGAAAATCCTTGAGATGGTCATACACTTTGGAAATGGTTTGCTTCATGGCTGAAAAATCCCAGAATTTTCCTTTCTAATGCCTTAAAATAGACAGGATAGCTCAGCTTGCTGCTCTGTGCTGGTTTGAGGCTCATTGAAATATTTTACTGGGGAAAATTATATTATAGGCTGTGAAAAGAAAACAGTGGTGATGTCTGCTTCACTCACAGGCTTTGTGCTGGTTTGAGGCTAATTGGAATATTTTAATAGAGAAAATTATATTATAGGCTGTAAAAAGGAAAACAATGGTGATGTCTACTTCACTCATAGGCTTGCTGAGATGTTTAGGAAAAGAACTCAAAACACAGATAACACAGTCTGTCTGTAGGGGCACAACGCCTCGGGCGGTCTAGCTTCTGGCTTCTCTTTGCTGATTAATCTTCACTTTTCTTCTAACCCCCCTGGCTGATCCTCCAAGCTCACCTTGCGCGTAAGGCAAACCTTGGGGTAAGGTACAGGGGTGGGGAGAAAGTGGAAGAGTGGTTGGGAGCCCCTCCTAGGGTCTCTGATTTTTGGGAGGGGAGTTGTGTTTCTGTATTGCCTTTAACTTGTATATTTCTGTAACTATTCCTGTCTATAGTGTATATCTCTGCTTGTACATTGTGCTGAACTGTAAATAGAGCTTCAGTCCTTAACTTCCAGCCAGCTGAGTCTAGTCTGGGTGCTTTTACAAAATGTGTGGGGCAGGGAACTCCCAAACCATCACACTGCTCCCTCAGAGGCTGGTAAAAAATCAGTTAAATAGAGCCAGATCAAGACAGATTTCAGGAGAAGGTGGGTTGGAATGTTTGCTTTTTGGAGAGCAGCTGGGATGCCCTTCCAAATTTGTTTGCATGACCCAACACTCAGTTAGGATATTCTTAAGGGAAATTAAAAACAAACAAACAAACAAACAAACACCAAAACTCCCTTAACTTTTCATGAAGTTACAAATGGACCAGAAGAATTGCTGTAAAGCTGTACTCACCTAGCTGAAGTAATCAGCAGTTGGTTTAATCAGAAGTGGGGACAATGCACAAAAAGATTGATGCCAGCTTAAATTCTGATTCATCCTACAGAAGTGCGTAGAGCTATTTTAACAGGTATTATTAGCATGCCTTGTTTTGCACACCTAATCACAACCCATCCATTTGGAGAGCACTGATTTTATTTCAGGCAGTAAGGAGACTTGACAGATAAGGTGGAGGACACATATATTGAACAGCTTAAATATGGTTATGAAAATTAGTAAAAGCAAGTAACGGCCTTCAAGTAAAATAGACTATTTTCTCATGAGGAAAACTGATCTCCTCCTATTTCCCAGGATTTTAGGGATACTTCAGTTTTCTCTCTAGATCAGTATGAATATTGTGTTATGCATGGTCACTGTGAAGTTGTCCCTCCACTTCTCCAACTTGAATTATCCAAAACAGAATGCAGCTACAGCAATGCTCATGTATAGAACAAATGGATGAACCTCCTATAGAGCCTTCCTTTTAAGAGCTGAGAAAATTTCCACTGTATTACACTTCAGTAAAAATGCTGAGAATAATGCTGAACACCTCCCTGGAGGTGTTCAAGGCCAGGTTGGACGAGGCCTTGAGTAACCTGTACTAGTGGGAGGTGTCCCTGCCTATGGCAGGGGGTTGGAACTAGATGATCCTTACTTCTTACTAGCAGACCCTCTAAACCTACCCTGTGAGCTGCCTCAGCCTTTTTTCTACCTGTTTCAGATCCCTGCAAGAGCAGAAGATGGCATGACAGCCCCAGGGCCACCTGGAGAGCAAGTGTGAGGTCCCATGGCAGCACACAGTACACCTGCTTGCTTGCCTTGCAGCCTTCTGGCTGTTGACTACCCCCAGGTAATGAGAAGAGCTGTGTTTCCCCCAGTGATTCTGCACATTCTCTGTAATACCTTTATGTATCTCTCCTTGCCTCCTGCTAGCTGACAAGCTTCTGTCCCCTGTGGCCAGCACTGCACAAAACGAACATATGGAACAAGAAAACTTGGCCTGGTCTTACAGCAGCGTGGGAGCACTGCTGCAGAAAGCAACAGGCAATGCAGAACATAAAACCCTCTGATGACAAAATTGTTGAGTTTGGAATGCACCTCTGGAGATCATCTAGTCCAGTTTCCCTGCTCAAACAGGGTCAGCTAGAGCAGGTTGCCCAGCACCATATTCAGATTTAGTATGGTTTATCAAATAAAAGCCATAATAGTCCCCAACATCTTTTGGAGTAGCTTTTGGGTGTTTTTATGGTTAAAATGCTTTAAAATGCTGCAGGTTTTTGGGAGCCTATCCTACTGGCCAGTATTTTCGGGACTGGCCCAGAAGGCCCCAGGAGTATACCAGACCTTACTCTGCCTGGGTACAGGGTGTTGCACAGATCAAAATAATCCCTTCTGGGTAGGTAAACCACACTGGTCCTTATTATTCACAGACAAAGCACTGGAGGGAACCTTGGCATAAAAAAGTAGAATGGTTTAATCCACATTCTGTTTAATCTATATTCTGAGATAAATATCTCTTCAAACAGGGAGTAAAGATATAGAAATCATGTTTAGAAAAACCCCCAAATCTTTATTCTTCTAAAATATAATAAAAGAAACGGAAAGATTTAACCTTCTGCTCCACAAAGTCATTTCAACACAAGACAGAGACTGACTCTGAAAAACACTGATCTTTTTGAAAGTGTGGATGACTTCTTCTAAAGAGCCAGTGTGAAGGAACTGCATTGTGTGATTTTCTGTTATCAGGGCAATGCAAAAGATCGTCAATATGTTTCTGCAAATTCAGGCAGCTTGTATATCACATTGACATAAAAGTCCCTCCTCCTAAATCACAGTATCACAGTATCACAGTATCACTAAGGTTGGAAGAGACCTCAAAGATATTCAAGTCCAACCCAATATCACAGTCCTCAAGATTAGACCATGGCACCAAGTGCCACATCCAAACCCACCTTGAACACCTCCAGGGATGGTGACTCCACCACCTCCCTGGGCAGCCCATTCCAGTAGCCAATGACTCTCTCAGTCAAGAACTTTCTCCTCACCTCCAGCCTAAACTTCCCCTGGCACAGCTTGAGACTGTGTCCTCTTGTTCTTGTGCTGGTTGCCTAAGAGAAGAAGGTAACCTCCTCCTGGCAACAACCACCCTTCAGGTAGTTGTAGACAGCAATAAGGTCCCCCCTGAGCCTCCTCTTCTCCAGGCTAAACAATCCCAGCTCCCTCAGCCTCTCCTTGTAGCGCTGTGCTCGAGGCCTCTCACCAGCCTCGTTGCCTTTCTCTGGACACGTTCAAGCACCTCAATGTCCTTCTTAAATTGAGGGGCCCAGAACTGGACATAGTACTCAAGGTGTGGCCTAAGCAGTGCAGAGTAGAGGGGTAGAATGACCTCCCTGCTCCTGCTGGCCACACTATTCCTGATGCAGGCCAGGATGCCATTGGCCTTCTTGGCCACGTGGGCACACTGCTGGCTCGTGTTTAGGCAGGTGTCTATCAGCACCCCCAGATCCCTTTCTGTTTGGCTGCTCTCCAGCCAAACAGAAAGGGACAGGATGAGGAGAAACAGGTTTAAACTGGAGGAAGGGAGATGGATGTTAGGAGGAAGTTCTTTGGAGTGAGGGTGGTAAGACACTGGCACAACTTGCCCAGGGAGGTTGTGGATGCTCCCTCCCTGGAGGTGTTCAAGACCAGGTTGGATGAGGCCTTGAGTGACCTGTTCTAGTGGGAGGTGTCTCTGCCTATGGCAGGGGGTTGGAACTAGATGATCCTTGAGGTCCCTTCCAACCTTACCATTCTATGATTCTATGATTCTATGATCTGTATGTCTGGGATCTAAACGTCTGTATGAAGGCACTTGCAAACAAGAAAAGTGTTTGTCAAAACCTACATCCTACAAAGGAGATACTAAATGGTATTCTAAAACATACAGAATGGTTTAATTATGAATAAAGTGAACTCTTTTTAGAAAAAAGCACCTTTCAGTTTTTTCTTATCATGAGATATTGCCATACACTACTATATGAAAGGGACCTGTCCCTCCACCCATTCTTACAGGCATATTTCACAGACATTCCTTCCATACTTATTTTGGGGTGGGCTGGGCTGGTTTCAGCAGTTTGTTGGCATTATACAGTTGTAAAAATACTATATTTTAGTAATCTAAAATGCCAGTCAAATTTTTAAAAATTAATTTTGGTTGTTCTAAGTGAGGGAAATAACAATATGTTTTCTGAAAGATGCTTTGAATTCCAAATATCTGTAGAACTAATGCAAGAGATAAATGAAGTCTACTGAAGATATTGTTTTTACTATAAAAACATGTAGCCTTCCAGTATCTGAAGGGGGCCTACAAGAAGGCTGGGGAGGGATTATTTACAGTGTCTTGCAATGAAAGGACAAGGGCAATGGGTTTAACTGGCAGAGGGGAGATTTAGACTGGATGTTAGGAGGAAGTTCTTTACAGTGAGGGTGGTGAGACACTGGAACAGGTTGCCCAGGGAGGTTGTGTCTGCTCCCTCCCTGGAGGTGTTCAAGGCCAGATTGGATGAGGCCTTGAGTAACCTGTACTAGTGGGAGGTGTCCCTGCCTATGGGATATAGGATATAGATGATCTGTATCTAAGTATATAGTTGATCCTTGAGGTCCCTCCCAACCTTACCATTCTATGATTCTATGATTCTATGTATAAATCCAGAACTTGATTGTGAGGTAAAAAGGGAGAATTTGCTTCATTAATAATTTTGTACTCTCCTGTCACTACCTGGTCAATGTGAACTCTTATAACCACAGTGCAGAAAGTCATAGAAATGAAAATGGCTCCTGTCCTCACCAGAGAAAAACAGATCAACAGAGATGGAAATTATTCTTCAGAGCCAGAACTTAGTGTGGGGCTTTTCTTCAGCCCCTAGCTCATATGTTACAGAATCTAACACAAAAAATGGTCTTACTCACAAACATTACCAAAATTTTCTGTAGTATAGGAGCACAGACAAAGCTGTAATTAAATCACAGACTTTAGAGAGTACAGATGCTTTGCTCGCCCACTCCACTGCTCCTCTCTTTGAGGTTTCTTTAGCACTGCACATTTCCACCTCGCTTGGCTGTCATTTTCCCAAGAGCCATCAAAGTCAGTCTTCTCCATATGCACAACACCTCCGGGAACCAGAGCTGCTCTGTTGTTTCACTTAGGTACCATTTTGGAGATTTTGTTACAAAACAACAGGTTATGAGACAGGTTGTTGGCCAAACAGATCACAGAAAGGCAGATCAAGGACATGCCTGGGGTGGTGTGAAAGATTTTTTTTGCTTCTGTCTCTCACAGCAGCTTCCAGAAGAAGGGTCACACTGAGATGAATTTCAATAGCACCCGTGGCATCCCCTGCTGGGAGCAAAGGCTGACTTGCTGAGGTGACAGTCATGCTCCCTGGCAAGTGTCTTCTCTTGGATGGAGTTTTGAAGTCAGGGAGAAGCNCATATAGGGATGTCTGCCAGAGAGAAAAATGAAACCTGACTTTTCTATCAGACCTCTAGAAATGTCCCATAAATTGATTAATATCCAGTCTGGAAATATGTAACTTTTCCTCTGTTTCTTCTGAAAAGTAGCTTAGTTTTATCCCTCTCCTGTCTCTTAGTCCTAAACCTCTTTAGAAAGTTAATGGTCCTTTCCAGAAAAAAATATTAAAAACAAGGTTTGGGCTAAAATCATAATCAATAATCAAGTTCAAATATTAAAAAAAATGTTTTGGCCAAAATCATAATCAATAGTCGAGTTCAAGTTCAAATACTTGCCTCATTTTCCTGTGTTTAATAAATACATATTCTAGGATTTCCAATTTTAATATGTTTGGGTTTTTTTTGATGCCACAGTGGTATATTGATTTTTTTTTTAAGTGCTACAAAGTTATAACATCTGAAATAATGAATCTCAAAACTGAAAAATGGAATACACTGATTTTCCTCATAAGTGGCTTCCTGAAAAATTACATATCTTGCCAAGTTAAAACATAAGCCTTCTTATTTGAAAGTATTAATGTTTCTGGATTACACAGATCATTAACACTGATCTTGATTGTTGATGTTTTTTTCCATGCAGACACCTTTGTTAATGTTCCTCTGAGGCTCTTTCTTGACAAAATAAACTTCCTCTTAAGATCTTTCACTATGATAGATTTCCTCGAGCCCTTTAATCACTTTGCAATAGTTCTTTGCTCTCATTCGATTTTGCAACATTCCTAAAGGAAAATCAGAGTTGAATACTGCATTGCAATATCAACCTCAACTGCACACAGAGAAATTCTCTCTTCTGGGTGCTTTACCCCAGCAGTCCTTTACAAAACAATTACAGTAACAGCTCAGGTTTAGCACAAAGTAACCCATGTCAAGCTACAAGCACCCTTTTATACCTTCAGCAGCAGTCTGGAAAGTATTGAAAGAAGACTGCTTCTTTCTCTTGCCCAAATTGCCAATTGGGCACAACTGCGTTAAAAGGGAGCTTCAGAGGCACAAGAGCAGCAGGTGAAAGTGCTGGAGGTAGTTCTGGAGAGCACAGCCCATTACAGGCAGTTGTGGGCAAATGATCTTATATTAAGTAAAACATCTAATTTGTGCCATGGGTTAACATATTCCACTTGTACAAGCCCCCCTCTCTGCCACACAGAGGGGAGGGAAAGTAACACCAAAAAAACCCAAAACTCTGGGTTGAGATAAAGAGTTGAGATAATGTGTTTTATGGAAATGACATGATGCACAATTACCTTTGCTTATTTGCAGAAAAGTGCAGTAAAATGCAGAGGTAACAGCAGAAGCCAGCAAGAAAATGGTTCCCTCCACCCGAGCATGCAGAATCCAGCCCAGCAGAAAAAGACCAACACTGTAAAACTGGAAACAGCAACTGGAACATGAAGCCTTTCATTTTGAAGCTGGCACAATGACAACAGGATATTGAATACCACCAGCAGATTCAGCTCAACCCATGACACTCAGATGTTCTCTCAGGTATGTATCTATTACTTATTTTTCAATTGCAACCAGGGAGAAGGTTTCAGAAGTAAAAATTTGCCAGGAGTAATCGTGTACAATATGGAGAACAAGGAATGCAGGCTATCCATTCTCTTGTCTTTTCTGTCTCCCACCTATGACTGTGAGATCAATCACCCTGTGCCACAACAAACTCCCCATGTACCTCATGCCAAAAAGAAAAAAGGAAGGAAAAAAAAAAAAAAAGGCTCAGAGCTTCAACCAAGTGAATGAAGATGGCAAAATTAACTTATTGCAGATCTTGAGACTGCTGTTCTCTGGCAGCAGTTTGCTTGCCTAAACTCCCTTATGGGCTCTTTGAATGGGTAATGAGGAAGTTCTTGATTCATGTATACACTTTGGTGAGGATTTGGGATGCTCACAGGAGCTGTTAAGCTGTTGACATCAAATTCTCATTCATTCTTACTCTGTTATTAGCTGATATATCGTGGATCTAACTTGTGACCTCTTATTAGGGCTAGATGGTGAGCTGCTGGGTGTATGCATCCTAAACAACCTGGGGAGACTGAATCCTGAAAAACTCTTGACTGGGGTTTCTGCAAGTGATGATAGGAAAAGTGACAAGCCTGTGCTTGTGCTGGGTAGCAAAATAGGTGGAGGTTCCAGGAGGTGGTGCAGTATGACTATAGGTGGGAGATTTCTGCTTCCAGTTGCCCCTCAAAAGCAGTGTAACCAGCAGAACCTTGTTTCAGGAGACTGTCAGCTCCTAACCTGGTGACAATTGGTGACTATGGATTAATCAGTTATTGATGTGGCTACTCTTGCTATGACCTCTCCCTCTGGTTAGGTCTAGTAGTCCAGAACAACTCCCCGCCCCATCTCCTGCAAGAATATGACAGTTGGCATGTTGCGGTTCAATGTGTGTGGGACTATGATTTCCTTTCCCTGGTCTGCCTGTTTAAAAAAGTACAAAATAAACTTTGCTTGGAGTTTTTCGATATTAGGAAAGCGATGGTGAAAGGCTGCATATGAAAAGAAATGACTCATGGCAATTATCAGCAGGAGCTCACGCTTCATTATGAATCCTTGTTTCCTACGCAATCTTGTTACTGCACGGTTACTGCAAAATTGTAACCACAACTTAATGATATTCAATTTAAAAATAATCAGAATAAACAGTTTCTCAAACTGTCTTTTAAAGAAATGAATGTATGAAACAAATAGTGTCATTTATTTTAGTTTTTGATGATTTTTTTTTAAAGAAAAAATATAAATCATTGAGTGAAGTCCTGTTTCTGCCAGGGAGATTGTTTTGATTATTCTTTTTTTTTTTGTTTTGTTTTGTTTGTTTTTGTTAGAAAGATAATTGTAATTCTGTAAGACTTAGGCTCTTAAATTTGTAGAAAATATCTACGTGGATCCCAGAGACCTAAACTCATATGTTGAGTCATGGTTTATGTTGTATAAAGCATTTGCTCTTTTCTTTTGTCTTTGAGAAAGCTCTAAGAATGGTCCGGATTATGAAGAATTGCACAAATCTAGGAGCAAAAACATAGTGGAGAAACAGGATGGAGAAGCAGATTGTATCAAAATAACTGATGTTTTTCTTACATCCTTACCCTGTCCACATACTGTTTTTTTGGTTGGAGTTTTTTGATTGTTTATTTGTTTGTTTTTAATATTGTAGAAATTGATTGAAGCAAAATAATTTCTCATTGGCTAGCTTGGAGAATGTTGGCCACTCTAAATTTGTTAGTACTCTGATTTTATTAGTCATACATGAAATTAAGAAAGGAGATGTGTTTGTCAGTGAAGAATGTGTCTATAAACTCATCTAGACAAAGAAAATAAATAAAAATTCTGAGAGAATTGGAAAAGGAAGAACTAAGTTGTGCGTGACTCAACAGTGTAAGATCCTGAGATTGAGTCTCTAGATGTGCAGAGTATTTTGGTCAGTATTTACTATCCTGGGGCAAAGCAAAGACAAACCCATCCTTGGCACTGCACCCAAATGATTCCTTGGAGGAGAAGCTTTTGTCTGCCTCACACACACGCATTTACTGAAGTGCATGCAATACATTATCTGTAAACTGCACACAACTCTACTGGAAGCTGTTGACAGTGTAAGCAAATAGGCATGAACTCCTCCTACCCAAAGAGGTAATAAGGAACAACAGAACAGAATATGTGATAGAGATTGGTATTAAGATTTGGCATTCAGACTTCTGTCAAATGCTTCAGCAGTGGTTCTAAGCTCGGTTTAGTTCCCTAAATGTCTTAACAACTAACAATCACTGTGTTTGTTTTCTAATGCACCTCATGTAATGCACAGTATAAAATACAGTAAGGCTTGAATTACATGGGCATGTAATTGGGATCATGCTGGCAAATATGTACTGCAATGAGCTTTCCAATGCATAGGTAGGAAACGAAGCTCTGCAGTTACATGACAACACAAAACGAGAGCAGCGAAATTGGAATTGAGTCCTTTGTTTTCCTAGGTCTACTGTTGGCCAACATTGCTTTGGCCTATTTTCCTTTCAAAGTAGCTCTGAAATTATTTCTGGTGAGAATCCAGTGAGAAACGGTTAATTTAGAGACTCCTGAACTGCATCATAAGACAGAGTGTACGGGAGTACCCAGCTCCAGCACTGATAAGTAACAGGGCAATGTCCCATGATACCTCAGCTCCTTCACACAAGGAAGGTGCCTTTTAGAACATAAACTCGTGTTTTAATCACAGTAAAGCAGACAGACCATTTAAAGCTGGTTTTGGATTCTACCCTGTTCTGTGGTGCAGTCATGCTGTAAGATATACTTGTGAGAGGAGAAAAGATAAACTCTACAATCCTTCCTGCCTTGTACCAGCAAAGTCACAGAGAGCGAGTACGCTGAATCGCTTATGCTGCTTAATTATGAAGGTGTGGCTTGCAAAATGCAGCACTAATATCAAGAGCACATATTCATATCAGTTTTGTATGACACTTTCTAATGAAGTAATTTACAGAAAGTAAGGCTGAAAGAAAAATTACACTTAATGTGTTAGGGATTCATTTTTACTCCGGATAAAACACATTTAATAAGAATTGCATCTCATGTATAATGTGTCCCTCATAACAGTGATACATTCTGAAGTATAGTTTCCTTTAAAGAATAAGAGTTAGCTTTTTTTTTTTTTTTTTTTTTTTTTTTTTTTTTTTTTTTTTTCCCCACAGAACATACTCTGGATTTATTGCATCTCTGTGAACATTTGCTATCAAAGGGCATGATCTTCAGAGTAGAAAGAACTGTGTCTGAATTCTCACACTAGGAACTCTGCCTAAGGTGAAGTAATCTGTAGTTACCTTTGTGATAATCTAACTGTGAACAGAGACTGTAAGACACAGGGAACAAGGTGGAAAAAGGTCTTTGCTGATAAGGGTTGAGAGAGGCTGGAGCTCCAGCCTGCGTGGGGCTTGAAAGGGGCTGCTGAAGGAAACATTGGGCTACCAGAGGAATTGTTCCCTGAAAATGTATGCATCTGGGCTATGGCTGGGGTTTTTATGGCCAGACTGTTAAGACATATGCTGAGAAATACTGATAATGAATCTAGGACAGGGGCATCTCACAAAAAGTACAGAAACTCAGTTAATTACTAGCAAACTCACAATCCCTAGGCCTCCATTTCAAAGGAGCGCTTATGAAGAGGTACTTTTGCTGACCTCTCTTTTCAGAAGCTGATGCATTTGGGCACACTCGTAGCTCTCTGGAAGATGTTTTACATGACTGGTTTCTACTACAGAACTGGAGTACTAGAACATTAAGTGGATCAACTGATTCCTGTTTTCAGTTATATAATTTTAATACAAAATTTCTTTGTACTTTTGTAATTGTTTTCAGTAATAAGAGAATAGAGAGTATTTGTGGTCCAATCAATCTTGATTACAGTGGAAGGGAAAGTCACTTATAGCATACATAATGCACAACTGAGCTATGAAAGCTCTCGAATGGGTAATCTTTAACAGATATGTCCCAAGTCACACTGCTGCTAGCATTATGGTTTACCTGGTTTAATAGGAGGGATATATTAACAATTTTTAATCTGTCCTAATAAGAAATACAAATATGCTATTTTTTTTCCTCTTCATGTTCATAGAACCTGTAACTAGTTGCTGCTGGAATACAAATATACATTGTGTTAAGAAGAAGGAGCATATATATCTTTGTGAGGCAGAATACTGAATACTGAAGTACAGATGTTTAATGTGGAAAATAAAAATGCTGCAATCTGTGCTAATAAACAAGATATCTTTCGGATATCTTGAACTGTATTGCAGATGAGAACAGACTGCAGGTCTCCTCTTGCTTACTCCAAAGTCCTGCTTGTTTTCTTTTTGCATGAGGGGAATTGATATTCACAGAAGAAAAGTGGAACTGAGAGAGTTCTGTGTATCTCTCTAACATTGCCAGGTTATCGTTGGAGCTTTTACTTCACAGTGAGGAGGAGGAAAAACAATGATGTTAATAATGGTTGTTTTGGTGTGTGATCTGCGTGCTCAACATTGGCTGTAAATGCTCTAGGTTTCTGTTATCACTGTCCTCACTGTTGAGGAAACCATTGAGCCCTAACACATCTGATTTCAAACTGTCTGTTTGGGTAAGCTGAGTCTGATCTTTAGTTTGATTGGAAATTAAGCATTGCTGCTGTGTCTTGCAAGTTACAGTATAAAGTCAGTGACATCTCTGCATTAGTGAATACTGGTCTGATGGAATTGCAGATTTGGGAGATCTGTCTTGTGGAGCTAAGCTCACTATGCAGTCTGCTTTTATTTTCCTTTGCATACTGGTTTATCAGACTGCCCTCTCGTCCTATGCTTCAAGAAGTGGCAGAATTGCCAGACCTCCTTGAAGTTGTTTTATTTTTTTATCTCGCTCCTGATGTCAGATAATCTATATAAAAGTATTCTGAAAGCCCTCTGAAGATTGTTGGATGAGTCAGAGTTGAATTATCTTCTCAACAATCTAGGAAGATATGCCTGACTTCAAATAACAGCAATTCCATCTACCACTGGATATGCTCGCTAGGGACTACAAAACATCCTCAGCTACAGATGCATCCAAAGTGTAACGACAGAGCTCTTCCCTATGTTCCTTTCTGAATGGTGGACTCCAGTAGTTTGTCTTCTAAAGCAGTCCTAAACATGCGGTAGTAGATGTGCACACACAAGAAAGCAGTGGGCTTCATATTGTCTGAACTTCCTAATTTGGGAAAAGATATTAGATATCAGTAAGTACATTATTTCCAAGTCATTTTGGCAAATACACCTTGTTGTAACTATAAAGCTTTCTCAAACACTACTCAAGACCTAAACAAGCTTAAATATTAACTCCTGCCTAACTGCAGTACTCACCTAAATTCTCCTCTGTATTTTCAGTATCACAGTAGTATCAGTATCACACAGTATCACCAGGGTTGGAAGAGACCTCAAAGATCATCAAGTCCAAGCCATTACCACAGACCTCAAGACTAGACCATGGCACCAAGTGCCACATCCAAACCCACCTTGAACACCTCCAGGGATAGTGACTCCACCACCTCCCTGGGCAGCCCATTCCAGTAGCCAATGACTCTCTCAGTCAAGAACTTTCTCTTCACCTCCAACCTAAACTTCCCCTGGCACAGCTTGAGACTGTGTCCTCTTGTTCTGGTGCTGGTTGCCTGAGAGAAGAAGGTAACCTC
>VWZE01018395.1:22404-33813 GCA_013396675.1 Eubucco bourcierii
CTATTCCTGATGCAGGCCAGGATGCCATTGGCCTTCTTGGCCACGTGGGCACACTGCTGGCTCATGTTCAGGTGGGTGTCAATTAGCACCCCCAGATCCCTTTCTGCTTGGCTGCTCTCCAGCCACTCCCACCCCAGTCTGTAGCTCTGCATGGGGTTGTTGTGGCCAAAGTGCAGCACCCGGCACTTGGATTTATTGAATGCCATCCCCTTGGACTCTTTGCACATCTTCTTCCTTATATAAAGAGTGGACACATTAGTTCTAGAAAAGAGATTGATTTTTATGTACTCTAACAAGGCTTTTAAATTAAAAGTAACAATTGAACAGCTGGAATTAATAAAAGAGTTGGTTGGGGTTTTTTTTTGTTGTTGGTTTTGGTGGGGTTTTTTTTAAGATAATGTGTTTTGAGAATCAAAATTTNGTGGTTTTTTTTTTAAGATAATGTGTTTTGAAAATCAAAACTTGTATGCACTCTTTCTAGCTTCAGAGTGATGATATTTGACCTTCCAGTATAGGCCAGGACAGTGATAAGCTGTGTGAAATGCTGAAAATCTCTGTAAGTTTTATTTTGTACGTAAGAACAATTTTTTTGCTTGTAGTCTGACATTGATATTTATAAATGCCAGTTACAAAAAAAAAATTACTTTTGAAAGGATGATGTTCTAGACTGTATGAACAGTCAAGCAAATGCTTTCAGAGGTGTTAATTGCACCACTCATCTCAATAGGAATTTAGTGCTAAAGCCAAACAGCAACAGCCTTTTAAATTTCATCAGAGCTGATCAAAGTGTGCAAGAAAAAAGAGAAATTCTGTTAATTTAATTTTAAGATCTTGATGAAACATGACTTAACTTAGACAAGTGGATGGTATTTTTGGAAAGTATTGCAAAATCAGATCTGTTTTCCTTTCAGTTTGAATGCATTTTCTTCCTATTACAGAAAAGAGTATTCATTTGCTAACGTCAGCCTTGACACTCTATCCAGCAAAACAATTCTTTGTATTGGAGTAGCTCATTACTCCTTAAAGCTGAGTTTTTTTCATGTTGATGGCTGTAGTGAGTTGACCCTGCCCAGATGACAAGTGCCCACCAAAGCTGCTCTATCACTCCCCCTCTTCAACTGCTAGGGGGGGAGAAAAAACATAATGAGAGGCTCATAAGTTCAGATATCACTGAAGAAGAAAATCACTTGCCAATTGCTGTCAGAAAAACCAGACTTGACTTGGGGAAAATGAATTTAATTGATTACAAATCAAATCAGAGTAGGGTAATGAGAAAACGAAACCAACCTTAAACCATTTTATCCAAGAAGCCTGCTCCAGCATGGGCTTCCCATAGGGTCACAGCTTCCTTTGGGCATCCACCTGCTCTGGCATATTTCACAGTGGTCTTCAACATGGGTGGCAGGGAAATCTCTGCGCTGGTGTCTGTAGCTCTTCCTCTCCCCTCCTTCACTGACCTTGGTGTCTGCAGAGTTGTTTCTCTCACATATTCTCAATCTTCTTTTCAGCTGCAGGTGCTTCTTTGGTCAGAAATCTCAGCTTTGCCTCTAGCTCACATCAAAGTCTCCTTGGAATACCAAAGAAATATTTGTCTCCCAGTGGGGCAAATAGTTACATTTTCAGAACCTGGGTAACAGGCTGAATGAAGACCTGGTGACTCATTTTAAAATTAAAACAATTTTGAAATGCCAGGACTGGGATGATGATGTGATAAAGCAGCACAAATGAGAGATCTGTTTTCACATTCAATATCTGTTGGAAGATATTAATTTTTATTATTTTTTTTCACCTAGGAGTGTGCTATAGCCATGTCTTAGGAAAAGCAAATGTTATCCAAACAAACCTATTAGGTTCTTTTGCTCAGGAAGAGTCAAGGAGCCATTGGGTGAAAGAAGTGAATGGGGGAGAACACATAGTTCTGACACTAGACTGTCTCCTTAAGGATTAGGCTGCTCTCCAGTGAATGGACAGGTGGACACCTGTGTCCTGTTCTTAAGTGTGAAATGTTTAAAAAGTCCTGTGGTCATGAGAAAAGAGCTAAGTATAGCTCACTGCCATAACAGATGAATGCAAGGCACTGATTAAAGGCATATTCACTACATGTTTTAAAAGCACTGTCATGTCAGAATGGAGGCATGAGATATTTTGATTTATTCTTTTTCATTGCTTTAGGTATGAAGTCCTAACATAGATCTGCCTCTTCCACAAAGACTCAAACAGAAGATCTAATTGTTTACATAATCATTTTTGTAAGAAATCTCTGGTGGGCTTTTTCCTAGCAGTGCTAGAGGTGCTACATGAACGCTGCTGCCAGTAAAATGAAAGACATATGACAGTGCCAACCAGCCTGAAAATGTCTGTCTTCAGCCATCTTTGCTTTCCTTTCTTAGGGCTTTTATCTGTCATCTTTGTTCTAGTTCTTTGGTTTTATGTTTAGAATTTATCTTTATCTGTCGTCTTCGAACTGTTTTGCACTCAGATGATAATGCTTGTAAACAACTCTGCAGTTAGCAATCAAAAGGCCCTGAATTTCATATTGAAGTACAAAAGTGTGTAGACTGAGGACAACAAACTCCATTTCAGTATTTGAAAGAAGAGCAGACTAAATTTCTGTTTCTATATTTCTCCTTGTTATAATAGACTGAGTGATAATAGATATTACTGTCTATAATATGAGCCAAGTAATCAAATTAATCTGTCTCTCCCTCTAGTTGCATTGCCTTACTCTCCACCACTACTTTTCTCCTTGCTACATAGCATTACGTTTAACCTTCATGTCCACCAAATTAAAAGGCGGCATGCACCATTATTTTCTCTCGAAGTTTCCAAGTCCTGTGTGGTAGGATGCAGCCTGAAAAGAATTCTGATCAAAGCAGATGGTGTCCATTTGCATAAAATTATGAAGAACTGCAATCTTATGGGGCACTGGTGGTTACATCACTCACTATGCAGGCAATTATGCCAAAGGATCACGCCTTTTCAGGAGATTATTCTGATCAAAGTTTGTGTACTGGGAGGAACAAGTGCACTGTTTTGTCATTCTACTCCACAGTGCTTGCTCTAAGGCTCATGACTCCTACAAGTTTTCATAGCCCTTTGGATGGTAAAGTGACTGGAATGAAGAGCCCAAAGAGTGGTAGTGAATGCAGTTAAATCCAGTTGGCAGACAATCACAAGAGGTGTTCCCTGGGGTTCAGTTTTGGGGTCAGTCATCTCTAATGTCTTTATCAATGATCTGGGCAAGGGGATTGAATGTCCACTCAGTAAGTTTGCAAATAACACTAAACTGGGAGGGAACACTGATCTGCTCAGAGATAGAAAGGCTCTACAGAGGGACCTGGGCAGGCTGGATTGGTGGGTCAGGGCCAATTGTATGAGATTTAGCAAAACCAACTGCTGGGTCCTGCCCCTGGATCACAACAACCCCATGCAACACTACAGGCTTGGGGCAGAGTGACTGGTAAGCTCCCTGGTAGAGAAAGACCTGGGAATGTTGCTTGACAGCTCACTGAACATGAGCCAGCAGTGTGTGACCAGAAAGCCCAACAGCATCCTGGCCTGGATGGAGAATATTGTGTCCAGCAGAACAAGAGAAGTGATTGTGCCTCTGTACTTGGTACTGGTGAGACCACACCTTGAGTACTGTATTCAGTTTTGGGGCCCTCATTACAAGAAAGATATTATAGTCCAGGAGTGGGTCTGGGGAAGGGCAACAAAATTGGAACTTTTGTGTGAAGTGTCTGGAGAACAGGTTTTCTGACGAATGGCTGAGGAACTGAGGCTGTTCAGCCTAGAGAAAAGGAGGCTGAGAGGTGACCTTCTTGCTCTCTACAGCTGCCTGAAAGTATCACAGTATCACCAATGTTGGAAGAGACCTCAAAGATCATCAAGTCCAACCCATTACCACAGACCTCAAGACTAGACCATGGCACCAAGTGCCACGTCCAAACCTGCCTTGAACACCTCCAGGGATGGTGACTCCACCACCTCCCTGGGCAGCCCATTCCAGTAGCCAATGACTCTCTCAGTCAAGAACTTTCTCCTCACCTCCAGCCTAAACTTCCCCTGGCATAGCTTGAGACTGTGTCCTCTTGTTCTGGTGCTGGTTGCCTGAGAGAAGAAGGTAACCTCCCCCTGGCTACAACCACCCTTCAGGTAGTTGTAGGCAGCAATAAGGTCTCCTCTGAGCCTCTTCTTCTCCAGGCTAAACAATCCCAGCTCCCTCAGCCTCTCCTCGTAGGGCTTGTGCTTGAGGCCTCTCACCAGCCTCGTTGCCCTTCTCTGGACACGCTCAAGCACCTCAATGTCCTTCTTAAATTGAGGGGCCCAGAACTGGACACAGTACTCAAGGTGTGGCCTAAGCTGTGCAGAGTAGAGGGGGAGAATGATCTCCCTGCTCCTGCTGGCCACACTATTCCTGATGCAGGCCAGGATGCCATTGGTCTTCTTGGCCACCTGGGCACACTGCTGGCTCAATTTAGGTAGTAGGTAATAAGAAGTAATAGGATGAAAGGAAATGACCTCAAGTTGCACCAGGGGAGCCTTAGCTTGAATATTAGAAGAAACTTCTTCACTGAAAGGGTTGAATTACTCTCCCTGGAGGTGTTTAAAAGATGCATAAATGTGGTGTTAATGGACATGGTTTAGCATCAGACTTGGTAGAGTCAGAATCATAGAATCATTTAGATAGGAAATGACCTCTGAGATCATCAAGCCCAACAGTCAGATAATGGTTGAACTTGATCTTAAACTGAAATGATTCTATAAATATATTTGCACTAAAATGTAGTCATTTACTGCATGTGGAAGCTTGTATAACCAACAAGAAATTGTTATGAGGAAGGAAAATGAGGATGAATAGTACAGCCACCAGGGAAAGCAGCTATAAGCATTGGTAATTTAGTGTGCCAAAGTGTTGCAGCAGCAGAACCTTCTAAATGGAGCTTTCTGTCACATTCACCTGAAGGCTGAAAGCTTCTCTGAAATAAACCTCTTCAAACAGAGAAAAGTGTGGGTTTTCACTTACACCTACTGAGACAGCCTAGTGACTTACTGCTATTTAGTACAAAAACTCATTCCACTAGGACTCTTTTTTGCTGACTATGCCCATTATCACCAGGGAAGATGCTTTACAGAACCTCAGCGTAACATCGACAATACTATTATCATAAGCAAGTCTTAAATTAAGGTCCCCTTCTATTTCCTCTCCTGACAGCAAACTCTTGTGCTGTAGTTTCAGTGTCAAGCTATTCTTATCTCTGAGTCTTTGATGTTAGTTGACTTTGCCTGATAAGCATTGTGGTGAGCTCACTTATGGAGACTATTTCTTAGGAATTTTGGCGTGTTGGGGTTTGAGTTTTGTTTGTTTGTTTAATATGGACAAGTTACACGTGGTGATCTTATAGTGAAGTGATTAGAATTAGTGTCAACTCCAGCAAAAGCTGCTTGTTTGAAGCTTCTCTGAGTGTCATGGGTTAGGTGTCAGAACTAGGAATTGAGCTTTCATTTCTGTATTTACCACAAAGTTTGGATGATATTAAATCTCTCTCTAAAGCTGTACTGTCATCATCTAAAAGACAGAACTGAAGCTACTTACAGAACAGATGCTGTTTTCATAGAAGGAATGATTGGCTACAAACAATAATAGAAGTACCAGTGATATTCAAGTTGCTGCCAGTTCTCACCATCTTCTGACAGAAAATACTGTGTCACACCTCAGGGATCTTTTATTGTTTGCCTTCAAATGGGATAGAAATTTGGGAATCACTTTAGTTCTCCTTAAAACACAAATGCCAAACTCTTGCTTGCAGTTTTAACCAGGTCCTTAATTACTCATGTGTTGCCTGCCAGTCTAGAGCTAAACAACCAATATGGAAAGAGATTAATGCATTTTACAGTGAAGGAGTTGCTCCTGGGATAGATTTATGACTGTAATGAGCCCTGTGAGGTGTAATCTTGTTGCAAGTAAGCTAGGAGTGTTAATTAACATGGATAATACTTATTATTGTCAGTTTAAACATTTGGTTTCTGGAAGGAAGGAAAACTTTTCTTATATTACTTTTCAGGCACCACCTTCCACCAGTACAATACTTAGAAAATAAAAATCCAATACAAACATTTATGCATAAAAGAATTTCAAATTCTGAAGTAAGCTCATTATATTTGCACCTAATGGTGGTCTGTAGAGTTGAGGTGGCAGAGGCAAGGGAGGCAATCAGAGCAGAGAGAGAAGAGAAGGACTGAAAGACTCCAACTGTTCTATGAAGCACAGAGACTCCCTGGCCTCATGCCCAGAAGGAACAGGTCTTTCTCCAGGTTCTCTGTTTGCTGCTGGTGAGAGCAGCATGAGAATTAAAGCTGTCGCCCACCCACAACTCTGCAGCATTTGTCAGTCTCATTTCAAATGATGGTAGCGATTAAATGTTGTTATGGTGACAGTGGAAATCTAACACTGAGCACTGCATCTGCCTGCTCATCTACCATTAATGTTCCTGCTGTGTGCAGTTTCAAAAGGATGGCAACCAACGTGTTCCTTAAAACTTCCTTGATCAAATTTGAGACAAGCTACAAAACTGTCCCATTAAAAATGTGATGTTTGAGTTTGATTCCAGGTAAAAGAAGGGGGGAGTAGATAATTCTCTTTATACAGGTCTACAGTTAGATCCTTTGCTTATTTAGGGCCTGCCATGTTACTGTAGAAGATGGTAAATAAGCCTTAACCCCATGTAAGAAACCTCCACTGAAGTTCACAGCTGGTGCAGCACCTCGGAGAATGAGCTGATCAATGCTGTGGTCTCAGGCTAAGTGTGTGTGCGTGTGTGTGCAGACAAGT
Source organism: Eubucco bourcierii (assembly GCA_013396675.1). Classification (NCBI taxonomy): domain Eukaryota; kingdom Metazoa; phylum Chordata; class Aves; order Piciformes; family Ramphastidae; genus Eubucco; species Eubucco bourcierii. Next base: position 29,237 of record VWZE01018395.1, read on the forward strand.
CCACTTTGTTTAGAAGTCACTAACAGTGCCTAAGACCACATATATGCTGGCACTAGGAAATTTTATGTGCCAGAATTGCACAGTTTGCCTTCAGGGATATTTTTCTATCCCTCTCTTCAGCTCTTAGTGTCCTCTGCATAACACTGAAAGTGGGTCTGTGTAGGTAAATACCTTTAAAATAAATAAAATCAACTGGTGCTTAGGAAAGGTGTAGAAATTAAGTGGGGTGTGCATTTTTTTTAAACTCGGGTTAAAAATACAATTGTTATGTTTAGCATAGGTGAACACCATAAGAGCATGTTACCTTTTTATCCCCAATAAAATGTGGTCACAGCCATATGAGATGTCTTGCTTCCCTCCCTTATATCACATACAATTTCTACAAGTTAGTTTAGCTGGAGTCTCACTGACCTCTCCCCTGTAATATTCTTGTCTTGTTGATCTCTGTCAAGCAACACAACAACGCTGATGGCACTAGATGAAAATCCTTGCAGTCATCGGGACCTCAAGCTGAGTGGGTGCTCTGCAGTCAGCCTGCTTGTTCCAGAACTAGGTAACAGAGGACTGGCTAAACTTTGGAAGAAAATAACATGGACATAACACTGACAGACAACTACAGCTTTTCTTGCCTGATGTCTGTCAGCAATTTAAATTCCATGGTAATCTGAGTTCTTAAGGATGTTCATGGGTTTTCTCCTCCCGAAGCTTCCTTTCCTCCTTCTGAGCAGGGGGGAGGAGGTTCTGTATTTCTCTTGGTATGTTCTACTTTTGCTTTGATTTGGCTGCTTTTATTTTGTCATTTTGATGACTGTCACTTGCATGTGGTGAAATTTGAGGCAGGGAAGCAGGCAGGCAGTACACTCCTTCACAACCCCTTGCACTGCTGGCTGCAGGGAAATCTCTGTTGTGTTTCAGCTGTATCTCTACAAAACCTCACCAAAGAATCTTTTCAAAAGTTAGTGCTGCAAACTGCATTTCTGAAAGGCATGATGCACGTAATAGTCTTTGGATTATGAGTTGGCTTACATACAATAGAGCTGATGAGTATCCACGCACGATAATCAGTATCTTCATTTTATCAGATGAAGTGATAGCTTAGCTCTGGAGCAAGGTAGAAAAAAAAGTTCATTCTTAACCAGAGCATTAGGATTCAGAAAAAGGAAAACAAGACATTACCCAAGCTCCAGGATTGATTTATTTTAATCTAATTTGACAGCTAAAAATCTAATAGAATAGAAAACTCAAGGAGGCTGCAAATAATGAGGTAGCTGTTGACTAATGCAATACAAAACATTAAGTGGAATAAGAGGGGAAACTGTGGCAACACTTCCTTAGCAATCTAATACTGAATCTGTGGGGTTTTTTTCTGCCCGATTTTGGCCTGGCACATGAAATGGCTGCTGAAAGTGAATAGTGAAGAATGAGGCCTCCACCATGGAGAACAGAGGTGGACCAGGAAGAATTCATTCCTTGACAGATGTGTTTCTAGCTACTTACATAATGGTAATGGAGGCTCCAGAAAATTTCCTAATCAAAGTACTATTTTGTTGGTAAATATTTTTACTGAAACAACATTTTGCTCAGCATGCAAACTAATTTTTTTGCTGAAGCATAAGCCCCTCCTCCTGTACCAGGGAAAAAAAAATAATGTATTCTCTTTCTCATACCAAATGGCTTTAAAGGATGCATATTACTCTTCATCCTACCCCCAGCCTGAAAACTACAGCATAGTGATACTGTAAAGGTGGTATCCTCTAGCTGGATCCAGTCTGTTTACGCTTTGATCTGCCAATTTATGTAGAAGAGATGTTACCCTACACAGCCCTATTACCCTGTAAGAATAAGAGATGAGAAGGTGAAAACAATTTCTGCTTTTTCTTCAGTCATAAAGCAGTAAGTGTCTCCTAAATGGTGAACCTTTGTTCATGCTGCTGATGCACATGCCTGAAAAATAGCTTTGAGCCCTAGGCTGCCTCACAGAGAGCAAGTATTCTTTATTTTTTTTTTTTTTTTTTTTTTTGGATATAATCTGGTGGTGTGCTGTCATGATAGAAACAGGTTCCCTTAATGCCAGGAAAATTTTCTCCTTGGAGTATAAAGGTACTCTGGAAGAACTGGGAGGTAATTAAGATCTTTGCTTATTTTCCTCCTTGTTTCTATTGTTTCCTGTTTTGCAAGGTCTACTTACTAATTGTATGGTATTACCATTCAGATTTACTAACCAGTAATATTGTTCATCAGCTTAATTTGCAGTTCTTGTTTCTGTCAGTGGACACTTTTAATCAGCTGTTTTCTAGATATTTTGCTTTTATTTGACCCACTGTCAATCTTCAGGAGAAGATATACCAGAGTCTAGATTCGCTTTGCCAGGCCACAAATTATTACAATGTCAGAAAAATTACTGTTCACTATTTGCATGTTTGGTGTTTATCTCTTCAACTTCATAAGCAGAGCTGAGTATCTCTGTTGAGTTTTTTTTTTAAATTTGACTGTGAAAATTAAGCTTAAAGGAAGAAAAGAAAAAAAAAAAAGCTTCTATCTCTGCTTTCTATTCCTGCTTGTGTATGATATTAAGGAGTGCTGCACCTGATAAAACAAAGAACATCCACGATTACTAGAGAAGAGACAGACGGGAGCTCTTACTGTGCTCTGCAAGGACCAGGCAGAGTTTTATGTGTTTTAAGTGAACTTGAAGGGTGGGAACAACATAACCATCTTGGTGTGAGTGGGCTTTTGTCTTGAATGGTATCATAATAAGTGATAATAGAGCAGGAGCAGAAGCCACAAAAAAGGGCCCTTTATTTTCAACAGTGAAAGGAATAAATACAATCTTGGTCCATAACTGGCACCAGAAGGCAGGCTAAAATCTGTTGTCATGAAGATTTGTTTTACTAGAGTAACACCATATTTAACATTAATTGTAGTAGTGGCTGAGAACTGAAACTCTTGGTATACATAGAATCATAGAATGGTAAGGTTGGAAGGGACCTCAAGGATCATCTAGTTCCAATGCCCTACCATAATCAGGGACACCTCCCACTAGTACAGGTTACTCAAGGCCTCAACTGCATACTACATGCAGTATTTGAGGGTGGCAAATACTGTCTGCAGCTCAGTGTTTAGGCAATAGTAATTGCTCTGGTTTGTAGAGCATTTTTATTCTCTTTCAACATAAAAAAAAAAAAACAACATTGATGGCAATACAAAAACTTCATGTGAGATACAAAGGGTGCAAATTACCTCCTCAATGCACAGTATAGCATAAAATGTTGCCTGGATTTTACTTTTTAACGTGTGAAATCTCATGCATTGCGTAGCTATTTTGTACAACTAAAATTGGTATGTCTGACAGGCATTAAAAAATCCTATTAGGGAAGTTTGTAGTATGCTCATTTTCTTATTTACTAGAGATTCCAACAAAAGAATATCAAGGCTAGCACTTTTGTTTGTATTTATAGCCAAACACTCAATTGAAAAATCCACAGTGGCTTGAAGAATGTTTCTCTTCTCCACTCTTTCTTGTAGGCCCTCAGTCTCAGATGGCACTGTCATTTCCTCAAGTGTTATAGATTCCTACAGCCTAGAAACCTTATTGCAATTTTTGTCTCTGGATTGTTCTTCCAAGGACAATAGCATTTCAAGACAGCTGTAATAAATGCCCTTTTCCTAAGGAAGTTATCTAAACATAATGTGATCTCTTCCTTATCTTCACACATAGTTTTTTTTAGTTTACCTTCTGTGTATTGCCTCATGTTAATCGCATTGCTAATATGACTTAATTTGTTTCTGGATTTTCTCACACTCCCCTGTCTCTAATGAATAGGAATTTTGTATGGGTCAACAAAGGAAAACCTTTAGCTTAAAACAAATACATTTATTGTAGAAAAGGGAATATAAAAACACATTTTAGAAGAAACATTAACAACAAAGGAACATAAGAACCCACATAATTTTAAGAAGTTGTTATGTGATTATCTTAAGCAAAATTAGAAGAAAATCAGATACTTGCAATAATCTTTGGATATTTTAGTCACATTTGAAAAAATATGCTAAGAGATCAATCACAAACTCATCCCACTTTGAAATTCTGAATTCTGTGAATTCTGAAGATGTATGTGGAAGGCAATTCTATAAAACCGGTGAAGTTTCACTAGCATGAAATACAGTTGATTTAATTGAGTTTGGTTGAAAACTTTGCCTTAAATTTTAATGATTTGAACCTGGTTTGCTTGAGCACTTCTTATTTCTGTTGATAAATGCAGCTGCTGTGTCTACATAGCTTCACATGGATCATGTAAGAGACTATTGAAAGAGTATGTGCAGCAGGGAAATCATCACACTGCACTAAAGTACCTATCAGGTGGGGAGGAAAAAAAACCAAAGAAGAAAATGAGAGTAAACAAGACAGGCCAAATCATCCATCTGGACAACAGGTTGTAAAGAAAGTTTTAATTACCTGCAATGCTCACTCTACATGTCAAAGTAAAGAAACCCATCTAAACAATGCTTTCAAAATCACAGTATCACAGTATCACCACGGTTTGAAGAGACCTCAAAGATCATCAAGTCCAACCCAT
>VWZE01018395.1:33936-68389 GCA_013396675.1 Eubucco bourcierii
GCAAGAAGGTCTCCCCTGAGCCTCCTCTTCTCCAGGCTAAACAATCCCAGCTCCCTCAGCCTCTCTTCATAGGGCTTGTGCTCCAGGCCTCTCACCAGCCTCGTTGCCCTTCTCTGGACACACTCAAGCACCTCAATGTCCTTCTTAAATTGAGGGGCCCAGAACTGGACACAGTACTCAAGGTGTGGCCTAAGCTGTGCAGAGTAGAGGGGGAGAATGATCTCCCTGCTCCTGCTGGCCACACTATTCCTGATGCAGGCCAGGATGCCATTGGCCTTCTTGGCCACCTGGGCACACTGCTGGCTCATGTTCAGGCGGGTGTCAATCAGCACCCCTAGATACCTTTCTGTTTGGTTGCTCTCCAGCCACTCCCACCCCAGCCTATAGCTCTGCATGAGGTTGTTGTGGCCAAAGTGCAGCACCCGGCACTTGGATTTGTTGAATGCCACCCCCTTGGACTCTGCCCATCTGTCCAGGCGGTCGAGGTCCCGCTGCAGAGCCCTTCTGCCCTCCAACCCAGCAACATCATCCCCCAGAATTTGAGATCTGTTTTATGGGCTTTTGTGTATGAGAATTCTAATGCAATTTGCATGATGATGTAACTTTCTGTAGCTATGTTTGCCGTGAATATGTGATTCTAACAGCAGTGATGTCATTAATCCTGACCTTTGCCATGTTTTGCTAGGCATGATTATGCACAGCTGGTGCTTTTGATTCACTGCCTCCATGTCTTTCTGAGCTGCAATCGCTTACATCAAACATGATGGATTTGTGAAAGTGTTGTGGATGGGTCTCTGTTGATTATCGTAAATGAAAGTTTACCTTCAGTCTCTCAGCTACTAAACCATCACTTGTGGATGCATGTTTTTTTCCAAATTCAGATTTTGTACCTAACTTTCCAATCAGCATGCACAACAAAATCAAGCTTGATGCATTGGAATGCACAAGGAGAAGCCTTACTATTTAACGTATTGTTCTGTGCAGTAAGCACCTCTAGCATGAATGGGCTGGGAGGGAAGTCTGAACAGTTCGGGAGTACAGCTTTTGCAAAGTCATCTTCTCCTGACTCAACCTTTAAGAATATGATTTAAAAGCTTTCTGACTTTCCTTGGCAAATGCCCTTTGGCAGGATTAAAATGCACCACTGCCAATCCAGCTCAATATCAAGCATGTTAATGAGGTGTCTTGGCCTTTTTATTAATTCTACAAGCAGGGCAGTCCATTTAGCAGTAGCCGAGAAAGTTTAATCAAATAATATCATTGTTCCAAATTTATCACCACAATAAAAGAAATCTACTAAAGAAATACATGATGAAAGAGCTCCTTTTTTTAATACTCTGTCTTCTTACACTAAGAAGCAGCGTTGTCTGGAGGCTCACAGTAGTGCTAGTATCTGTCTCTGTGTGGTTATACTGTATACAGGGGTTTTGCTGTCTACAGAGGCACCAGCATAGAGCCTCTGCAAATTATTTGGTTCTTACTGTTACTGTCACTAAAACTTTACATTGGTAATAGATCTTTGTCATGAAGTCTAAGAGAGGATATATTTTTGTATATTTTGAGGACAAGTAGGGTCTGTGTTGTCATAACAGGATATTTATGGTAGCTTCCAAAATAATTTCCAGAACATGTGGAATAATATGTGTCATTAACTTAAGAACAGGGTTCAAAATGCATCCATGGAAGCAAGTGGCTGTGCCCCACACTGTCAAACCACATGGCAAAGGTGTAATGCTTCTTCATTTTCTTTGCTACCAGATCAAAAGTTCAGCTGTGGGATTTTTAATGTTTCAGACACATGAGCAGCCTCAAACAGCTGCCATTCATTTTGTACAGTAAAGAGTATCAGTCAAATCAGTCTCCAAATGTTTCTTTCTCTTCAGAGATCTCTCCTGCTGAGAAAGCTACACAGTCCAAAGCAAGTGACATATTTCCAGCATTAAAAAACCATCAACTTTAAAAACCACCTTCAAAACCTAAAAAACTCTGGTTTATGTAAAAGGTGGAAATTATCAGATTTTTCTTGGGGCTAGCACACCTTCTGGGTGAGCAACCTGAAACATAACATGAGCACCACACTGTTATTCAGTAAAGTAACTCCCTTTCCTGAGCTCAAATCCATGGAAAGTTTTCTTTCAAGTTCTCTCCAGAATGCTTTATTCTCTCCCTTAGATCTTTATGGCTATTGCCTTTCTCTATCCTCCCCCACCATGGGGTGTCATGAGCTAGTCAGGGTAGAAAGCTGCTGCTGTGTCTTTCTCCAATTCCTTATTACCAAGTTGTTTGACTTGCCCCTCAGTCAAACTCGTGTCAAAAAGACAAACTAGGAATAATACACAGATAAATAAACAAAACTTGCAAGTTCAATATTTAGTCTTAACCTCTGTTCAGCAGCCCATTATTTCTGGTACAAATTACTTGAAATGGCAGAATGTGAAAGGATACTGAGGGTTTGGAGATGGCGGATTGACTCTGAGATTCAAGCCTCTAGCATTTCTCAAAATATGGGATATTGAAGAGGTCTGCTGTTTTGTATTTTCTGTCATTGACACCTCCTACAGTCCCTTGGGGGCCTCTTGCTGAAGGAAGGAAATATTAACATTTTTCTGCAACACATTTCAGTTTTCAATTTCAGCTGGGAGGAGAGGCAGTGGCAAGGCTTATACACCATCAAGACATGATGAGATGTCCTAAATTATTTTTTTTCCTACACATCTCGTCTAAAAATAGACAGCAAAACAAAAAATAAGCCTATTTTAAATTTCAAATATAAGGGACTTTTAGTTCTTTTATTTTCCACTGTGTCTGACAAAGAAGAAACTGAACAGTTTATATTCAACTGCTTCAAAATAGCAGATTAAAATCAGTTTTTTATAAAGTAGTATTATCTCCCAGGAACTGGGACACTGACTCTGCATGTCCCTTCCTCACTACAACAGGCAGCTACATCATGATGTCAAGAGATTTCCAGTTGCTTTCAGAAAGGAGACACATCAGAAATTCTGATGTTTGTTTGGTTTTGCCTGTGTATTGCAGAAGTCTCAGAACAATGTGGAAGCACATGTGAAAAACGTGTTGCAACTTGTCTCAAATTCATCTGACTGCTCTCTCAAGCACAGTCTGTCTCCATACTTGAGAGAGCATGTGTGAGTCTGTCAAAGGTGTTTGGGCTGATTTTTTCTTATTATTTAGTCTTAATTTTGGCAATTCTCTGCCTGCTATATCAGTTTTTAGTGGCTCTCTGGATTTATTTAAACCATTTAAAGGCGGTACTAAATATTTCAAAACATAAATGTAAGCAAAGATTACTCAGGACAGACCAGAAAGTTTCTAGCTATGGAGTTTTGTTGTTTGTTTTTCTGTTGCCCATTCAAAATACTTAGTGTGTGAAATAGATGATATTCAAAGTTGCACTCCTGTCTGAATAGCATACAAAAATTAGTTCCACCAATGAAGCTGGAGCTACAGTAGTAGTATACTCATGTGCATGGCAAACTTGACCCCAGCTAGAGAAAAATTAATAGTTATGCTGTACAAGCATTCCCATATATTATACAGGACTTAAAGAATGCATACTGTATGTCTGATACCCAAGACCCCTGAGAGTGGAAACATTTGGTTAGTGGCTTGGGTATATATCTTCAGTGCTAAACGCAAAAATACTAAGAAATGGGAAAGTACATCAGCCACAGAAGAGTCAGTTAGAAGACTACCTGCTTGATAAGGGAATTCTGTTGTATTCTAAAACTCATTTCCTAGGTGTAATTTTTATGACCTCGAGAAGAATCAACATGTCAACTTCATGCAGGAGTTGTGATTGCTTTGTCAATCAAAGAAATATCCTTGCTGTCTTATCCTACTGCCATCACTGTATCCTTTAAATGTAAACCCCTTATCTTAGGGGAGTGGGTACAAAATTAAAAAAAAAATTCACTTTCTAGTGATCTTAATAATACTTGAACTTTTGTCAAGCTAGTATGCGTGGGAGGTGAAAATAAACACTTTGGGAATTATATTTGTCTCTGACACAGCATCATATTGTAGACAGCATAATACTAGCATATCTTAATAGCTGTGCTTTTTAAGTGCTTACTATCAGTCAAGCATATAACTTCATGTTGTCTGTGAAAAAAAATAAAATAAAAAGGCGTGTCTAACAGAACATGATAACTCACCACACTGTGAAATAGCTCTGCTGTTTCAAGATGTACAGCGTTTCCTAGGCTGTGTTTGGATGATTGTAGGTGATTTATTAAAGAGGTTTTGAAAAGGTGTTTATAGTGGCTTCATTCAGCCAAGTGTTGCAGACCATGCTAGGTGGCTCAAATCTAAACTCTAAACCAAATTCTACTTCATTTTGCCTAGTATTCCTTAAATAGATATATACTGTTTAGCATACATTTTTTAAACTTGTTTCTTATTCTTCACAGCATGGCTAGTATACTACACTCTCATCATACTAAAACCTTAACCAGCTCCAAATTCCAAATCATGTGGGATCCCATACTTAAATTTTTAATGTCCAATGCCATATTTTAATGTTTCAATGCTTAGGCATACTTAAAATGTTATATACTATGGATTTCATTTCCATGATCTGCTTTTTTTTTTTCTATGGATTTTTTTTCCATTTTTTTCTTTTTTTTTTTTTTTTTTTTTTTTAAAGAAGAAACATCACTTATAGCAAAGTTTGTGATGATCCTAAGAGCTAACTATGTTGATGCCATCTCTTACTACAATTTCAAAATGTCATCCATCTTTATAATTTCAGTGAACTTCAAAATTTACACTACCATGCTTTTTTTTTTTAAATTATTTTCTCCTGCAAGATGCATGCTCAATTCAAGTTTGCCAGCAGTACTACCCAAGATGTCCAAAGCCACTCACTTGCATGAAAGAAGGCAGTATTAACATCCCTCTGATATTTCATTCACACACTGAAACAGCAGAAACCCAACCTTTATTAGATAGAGCAATTAGAAGGTTCTGGTATACTGGAGTGGAGATACATGTAATGGGGCCTCTGACTCCCATAGCTCTTTTATGGAGCTAAAGAAAATGGGCAGCTAAGTATTTCAGTGATGGAGGCAAACGTTTCCAGCAGTGGTGGCCAAGTGTCTGCTGCTTTGCACCACCCATGCAGAGATGTAGATGAGTGTTCAGCAGTCACCACTACTTGACTGGTCAACAACGTCACTTACTATGCTGTTGGAACTTACGCTTGCTCTGAGACTCAGAACTTTATACCAACTGTTTTCTCATGCCAGTATAAATTAGTCCTGTACTGAACACAGCTTACTCAGACTTGCATTACTGAACTTGTTTTATATTATTTTTAGAAAACTTTGAGAATCTTGTGTCAATGATGGAGGAATTTGACACTACATGCACATAGCATTACAGACAATTCTCAGATGAAATCCTGCCCCTGTCCATCCTTCAAGTCGGAGAAAGCATGGGTTCTGCATAGGAATGATGCAGGACTTTGGAGGCCTGACTGAAATGTTCAGTGCCATCCATACCTATTGTGTCTGTGTCAAATGGCTCCACACTTACTCTCAGCTTGCACTGCTGGAATACTGCTGTTCACCTGTAATAACTTTTGTAACCAACCTCCTCAGAAACAAACACTTTCATAGACTTAGAAAATGAAGGTCGCATAGGAAATAAACGTAGTGCATTAGTTAGTTTATGTGTATTTGAGATGATAATTAGTTTGGCCTTAATCTCCTCGAGATTGTCTTACTTTCTGGCAAGTAGTGATGCTGCAGTGTTACCTTCAGTGAAAGATTGCATTTACTGATACCAGCTCACTTCCACATGCAAGATCTCGGTGTTTTAATGTTCCGGGCAAGCCGAGCTTATGCAGCGGTGAAAGGTAACAATCTTTTCTCCTTGGACTTAATACACAAAAACGCACAAAAAAAAAAATCTTTAACTTCAACTGCCTCCACCTATAGGTGATCGAATTTTATCTAAGTACCTATTATCTGATGTTAACGTTTGTGTTTGTGTAAGGTATTCTCTACAGGCACCCCTTTATTTAGGGGTACTGCGTGTGCTCCCCAGAAGAGAGGAGCAGCCGATGCCCCCAAGCCCGGGTGCATGCCTGCTGGGGCACAGCCTGCGAGTGCTCCAGCCTTCTCGTAGTGCGGCGCTGTCACTTGCTGAACGCAGACCGAACGAGGGGTCTGCCTTTGCCAGATCCGTGCTGCCTCTGGGCGGCGGCCGGTTCCCCTCACAGCCCGGCGGCTCAGCCCCTCGGCGCCGGGCATCTGACAGCTGACTGGAGCCGGTCCCACCAGCGGCGTGAGAGGTGCACTGTAATGCGCAGGGCACTGGACGCGCCCCAGCAGCCACTCTCGTGTGTCCTCAGCTGAGCAGGGTTCAGCTGGCCTCGGCCGGGGGCGGCAAAGCTGCCCTCGCCCCGCTTCACGGTTGCCACCAGAGGGCGAGCGACACGGGCCGTTGGCGGAGGCGGGGTGGCCGGGCTCCCCCTGCTGGTGGCTGGCGACAAGGCGCGGGGTGGGGGGCGCGCCCTGCCCTGCCCTGCCCGGCCCCCGCCGCCAGCTCTTCGAAAGAGACAGCGTGTCGCTGACAGCTACTGCGGCGGTCTCTTCTGCTCGTCTCTCTGCCTGCTGCTCTCGCCGGGGGCTAGCGCCAGCCCGGAGATCCTCTGCAACGGGGGGCTGCCGCATCCCCGCGCCCTCCCATTCTTCCTTCCCTCCTCTTACCCAGCCGGTGAGGGCCGCCGGCTCGCCCCACTGTGAAGTCTGGGCGCCCCCCAGCCATCGTTGCTGCTCCCCATGGGGATCCGGGAGTTCCCCAACGGCTCCGCTCGGGGCAAAGCCGCCACCCTGTAAGTACCACTGCGGGGCCGGGCCGGGCCGGGCAGGCGGGAGGGTTGGGAGGGACGGGAGCAGCCCACCTCATCTCGCCTCAGCCATCCACCCTCCCGCCCCGGGGAGGGCGGTGAGGAAAGTTTGCTGCGCTACTGCTGCGAGCATAGGGCCCGCGCACCTGCCGGGGGAGGTCCCGCCACCCGCCGCCAACTTCGCTTTAAGTCGGCGGAGGGTGGCGGCCCCTGCCCGCGGCTGTGTTGCCACCCTCGGACCCCCCTCTTGCTGACGCCCCTCTCCCGGCCCCCAGAGGCATGCGGCGCTCCCCCGATGTCAGCCCTCGGCGGCTGTCCGACATCAGCCCGCAGCTGCGGCAGCTGAAGTACCTGGTGGTGGATGAGGCTATTAAAGAGGACTTGAAGTGGTCCCGCTCCGTGGAGGATCTCACCAGCGCTTCCGTGGGACTCACCTCTATCGAGGAGCGGATCCTCCGCATCACCGGCTACTACGGTTACCAGCCCTGGGNCGGGCGTTGGGGGGGGGGAGGGCGCGAGGAGGAGGAGGACAAACAGCGGGGCTTTGTGGGGGACCCCCACCCCTCCTCAGCGGCTGATAAATGTGGGCGTAGGGGGCTGATCGCTCTATATGTGGGAAAAAAATCGCTCCGTGGAAGTACACCTGCTTTCTGAAAAGAATTCCGTGCTTGTGTTGCATTAGTCCTTAGGCAGTTGCAGGCTCACAGGAGTGCAGCGCAACAATCACGGCAGTTATATTCGGTTAAGAAAATAGGTCAATTATTTGCCTTAATATTGCGGACGCACTTAATGATGCTGACTGTGGTGTTCTTGACGGCTGTGTAGAAGCCTTGATGCATTCATACGCGCACTCTTCACAAGCAGCATGTTATCGGTGTGTCTTTGTGTTGGTTTTAGGGGTCAGATTTTCACAGCACATGATCTGAATGCTACATGTTTTCCTATGTTAAGTGGAAGTGTTTCTTCCATATACTTGCCGTTGAGAAAGAAACTTCTTGTAATGTCAATATGGAGAGACAACTGTATTCCTCTACACATGTGATTTACAAAGGAAGGGATACCATGCGTGGTTGCAAAGTATCAACTAGTCTTTTTGCATGTAATGCCTCATTTCTTATCTGTCTTTCATCACCACAATGGCAACCAAATGACTCGACAAGTTCTAAGAATAACTTAACCAATTAGCTGAAGTCATGAAAATATTTGGTTGGGTTTTTTTTGTCTTTTTTTGACACCACAGGATTTTTGTTGTAAAAAAGGATTCTGCCGTAATAGAAATCATTGTTTTGCTAGGCAGACTGGCTCCAATGTAGTGATTATTTTCATGCTGTACTTCTCTAAGTATTAAGTGTAAATGTTTTGAAATGTTTACTTGTGGATTATCTGTTTGGCAGTGTGCTTAATAATGGAAGAGAATTATATAAGAAAGTGAGGTAAACAGTACCAAAGTTTTTCTGTAAAAGCTGGTCCTGATTGCTTGATAATACTATTTCTAAGATTTCCTCTGGTAGAACTTTTATTTTTCTTGATTGAGATTATGACAGAAATATCAGATATTTGCTACTTTATTCACAGAGAGTATGTGATTTCTCTTAAGAGCAATTCAATTGCCTGGATTGAGACCATTCTTGAGAGTAAAGATTATGCAGGTCAGTTTTTAGGATCAGATCATATGCTGATGCCAGGCTGAGTTGGATGTTAGTGCTTCTCTCCTACAATGACTAATAGCCCAGCTGAACTCATACTAAAACTGCTACAGCTGAACCTCTTGAAATAACAAAGGCCACGCTCACTCCACAATTAGAACTTATTGGTTGAAATTTGTAACTGTGTTTTAAAAAGTTAATTGCAAGCTTAAGCCTGCTATTGTAGTTACAGTTTGCTTTTGTAACTCATTCTAAATAATGAAGTTACACACTTGAGTTGTAATGATGGGGGTTAAATATATGAAACGTCCGAGTTCTGCAAATGTATGCATAAAAAATAATAGATTATGTGAAGTCACTGCTAATTTGAAATGTTAGGAATGCAGAAGAACATGCAGAAGATCAATCTCTCTAAAGAGTATAACAGGGCATGGCTGAAGCAGAGCTGTGTTGGTCTGTATCAGCTGAATAGACGACTAATTGCATGTAAATGGGATAGATCATCAGAAATGGGAAGTCAACTTTGTAACAGCTACTTCGAAACCTCTTTGAATAGTCCTTCAAGCTGTGTTTATGCCCAGTTTTGGGATGTGGACTTTCTTTGTGACTTTGTATTTAGAAGGTTTAACTGGCCAAATAATTGTGGGCAAACTATTTTTATTAAGTATAAACTGCACCCTGTGTAGTTTTTGTGATCTTACTATTCATACTTGCAGACATTTAGGTGCTGTTTGCACTATAATTATGGAGTGCATTAATAATGGATCTGCTTTCTAGAAAAAGAGTCTGCAATCTAGTCTGATCTAGATTTGAGTTCTTTCTCTCAATGTTATTCTTTCTGTTGTATTTAGATCCCCTGTAGGGTCAAATCTGGTTTGTGGTTTTGTGGGTTTTTGTTTGTTTGTTTTTGTTGTTTGTGTTTTGCTTTTCATGTTGCTGTGTATTCCTTGTACTTCATTTAGACTGTTTATGTGGATGTATGTGTCATGGGTTTAGCTAGTTGAATCTGCTGCCAGTTATTCACTATCATGCTGCTGTCATGCCAGCTTTAAAATGAAAGCGCTGGCATAAGCAAGGTATCATGAATGGGGCTTCAAGTTCAGATTGTTAACATGAGAGGCTCCCTGCTTCTGGTTACTGTTTCTGGTTTTGGTCCTAGTCTTTTCTGCAGAGGTGGCTGTGGGCTTAGGAAATGTGAGTGTTTTGGTTTTTGTTTTTTTTTTTTTACTTCTGCTGCTGGTCCTGCTTTTTCTGTGCTTCCCTGTGAAACAGACTGAGGTAATTGTACACTGCGTTATTTCCATCAAACTCCCTCTTTGTCTCAACCCATGGTTTTTTGTGTTATTTTCTCTGTGGGGTTTGTGTGTGAGAGCCTTGCTTGTGAGAGCAGGCTTTCTTAAACCAGAAACCAGGGCAGACTGTTTTGGCACCCAAAGTTCTGCTCGAAAGGGTTGAGATAACAAGAATGAGAAGATTAAGTTAGGACTTCTTAAAATAGTTTTCTATTCTTTCTTTTTTTTTTTTTTTTTTTTTTTTTTTTTTTTTTTATTTTTTTTTGTTTTTTTTTCTTTTTATTTTTTTTTTTTTTTTTTTTTTTTTAACACAGTATGTTTGCTGTGTTGATACATTTGCTTTCAGGGGAAGGCTGGGGGCCGATGTGCTGAGGCCTGGCCCTGGATATGTTACATGAAACTTATGCACTTTTACTCCATGTGGTCTTTCTCATGGTGCTTTTGATCTCAGGGAAATGACAATATACTGACAAACTGGTAAAATATTTGGAAAAAGTTTGTTGTCAGCCTGGAATGTTCCAAGAGACAGAAGTCACTAGGGTGTGTTGGGGCCTGGCCCATGCCTATTTATCCCTCCTCATCATTGTTCAGAGTGCTTCGGGGCAAGAGAAGGTCTCTGGACCTGCAGGCAGACCACTAGGCACTGTGGCTACTCAGATCCCAACAGCTGGCATAGCAGATGTACCACAGAAGCAATCTGTGCAAGTGTCAGTTACCCCTGTACAGAAAAAGAAATACAAAAGTAAACCAGTTTGTCTTTCATAGGATGAGAATGAATCAGGATCATCTTGGGAACAAGAGGAAGAGCCGAGCCAGAAGTGACCATTCAGTCTTTATCCTGGCCATGAGAGATGGCCAATGACAAATGGTGGGTGAAATGAGTAGCAGGCTTCAGCTTCCTCTCTACAGGCCTGTGTTTCAGCTGTGAAGGAACTGTTCCAGGAAGTCCATAAACTCAGAGAGAACATACTGTATTGCCCACCTGTATGGTCCCATGTTTCAGCTATTAGGAGCAGGTACTTCCTTGTCCAAGGGAGAGAATATGGGAGGTACTCACCATGGTGTACCCTATGGTTTTACTTAGGTGACCATGGGGAGGATGTAAGGAAGTGAGGTGGAAAACCCTCGTCAATCCCAGCTGTGTGAATCTGAATTACAAAGAAATTCTCCCTGGAAGAGTGCTGCCCCAGTTTCCAGTGGAAAATCATCCCAAAACAGCAAGCAAACAGATGCTGCTTCTGATCCTCCTGAAGGAGACTTTAAAAGCATCTTCCAGGGTGCAGGTGATTCTGATCAGAATTAGAGGGGCCCTGCCTCCAACCAGATGGAGGAAAGGGACAATTGGATTTATTGGGCTATATGGATCTGATGACTTGGCAAGTTGAACTCGTGAGGGTGGAGCTTCAGAGCATCTGCAGTGAGAAGTTTCTCTTGTAATGCAAGGGGACCTCATTTGAGTGAGAATGGACAGTGACTGATGTATGATGTATATTGTTTGATGTTAGTTGCTGCTGGGCATGATGTGAGTAGTATAGAATAAGGGGTAGAGAATATCTGGGTTTAGCTACTTGATTGCAACACAAGGCTTCCTGTTTCCGATTGCCATTTCTGGTTTTTTGAGTGTTGGTCTTTTCTGCTAAACTGGCTGTGGGCTTGAGGGTGGGGATTGCTTTTTATTGCTGCCTTCTGCTACTGCTTCTGCTTTTGATGTGCTTTTTCTGTGGCATAGACTAAGGTAATTGTACGTTGTGTTATTTCCATTAATTTTTTTCTGTGTCTCAGACCAGGGCTTCTTGTGTTACTTTCCCTCCTGATCTGTATGTTCATGAGAGCTAACTGTCTTTAACCAGGACAGCATGTATAAAATTGTTTGAGACATTCAGAAAGCTTTTGCAGGTGGTATGGTTTGTTTTGTTTTTCTTCCTAAACAAAACTCTATGAGGAAGTGTTGCCATGACCCCAAAACTTGCTTGGAGACTAGCTTTGTTGTGGTAAAACCATGATCTTTTAAAACTTACTGGGATACTTGAAGGTTAGGTACAGACTCTGGTATGTAATGTACTTGAAAGATTAAACTGAAAGAAGGAAGGGAGAAATGAAAAATTCACTGAATATATAAACTGGTACGAACTGGGAAGAACAAGAAAGGCCTTGTTATTATTCAAGGGAGACCTGATTCAGTCACATAAATGTCCCAAACATCAACACAAGACATTCAGTTATCACAAATAGAAACCTGATGTTTCCTGAAAATGCTAAAATTACCTGTAAACTTTCACATCATTACATCAGCTGGTGAGAGGGAGTTTTTTGAACTGTACACAGATCAGGGAAGACTTCTACTGTTTGACTGCACTTGCAAACCAGACTTTAGGAACTGAAATAATGTAACATGTTTCTGCTTTATGATGCCTTCAGAGAATTTAGCAGTATAGCCAAGTGAAACATTGTCGTGCTGGTTATCTCATCTTGAAAAAAAAAGATTGCAGAAGGCTCTGAGATAAATATGGACATAGAGTATGGACAATCTATAGAGTATTATGAGGTCTGATCGTTTACCTTAAGGATTGAAATAAAAAATGTGGAAAGTACCAGCACATATTGCTCAAGTACATAGAGATATTTTTTTTTCCTTCTTGTTGTGTTATAGGTGAAAAACAGGTGGACAGTCAATGAATCTGAAAAGCTATCAATTAAAAATGGATAGGTAAAGAAATAGTTGTTAAGAAAATTTGGA
Organism: Eubucco bourcierii; assembly: GCA_013396675.1. Lineage (NCBI taxonomy): Eukaryota > Metazoa > Chordata > Aves > Piciformes > Ramphastidae > Eubucco > Eubucco bourcierii. The sequence continues at coordinate 46,486 of VWZE01018395.1, forward strand.
ATTTGGTTTTGAGATAAAGAATCCAAGGGCTTGTCATTGCTAGAATTGACAAGATCTAGAACTGTAATAAACTGGGAAAAATATTGGAGAGAATATAAAACTTCATTATTCAGAGTAGCCTGACTTAGACTGAGAGGGGGGCTACTTCTTGAGGGTTTCTTTTGCTTTCCTCCATAGCTTCTTCCTGCCTTCAGAAAGAGGATGGGAGCGTGTCCTGATCCAATCTGACTGTCCTTATTTTTCTGACATCCTCACTGTTGGTTTGCAGGGTAATTAATCATGTAAATAACTGCTCTCCACTCTAAATCAAATATTGTTATTTGTCCCATGGGGACTATTTTTGCTGCAGTGGTTTTGATTTCCTAAATGCAAAAGCAGAGGTGAAGAAACTCATGTAAGATGCAGCTGAATTGTAGAATAGTAATCTGATGCAGCTATGCCAATAACAGAGCTCAATACCTGTGAAATCCTAGTTACCAACAGGAGGTATTTTTAATTGACTTTTAAATTTTCTTTTTAATTGAATAACTTACTCTTTTAGAAAAAAAAAACCAAAAGACACCACAAAATTTACAGGTCTCAGTGACAGCTTTGTTGTTTTATGGAGACCAAGCCATTGTTAGGGCTGCACAAACAGTACTTATACATAACTTTTCATGAAGGTTAAGTAAATTGCCATGATTTCTGCCTGTAAAAGTCTGTTGCTTCAGGTTAATAGTAGAGACAAGTTTGGAGGTGAACAGAGATATTTTAAATTTTCATTTGATACCATTATCAATAGGAATTAGGTTTCTAAATATTTTTAGAAGTATAGTTCCTAGGTGCTTTTCTGTACTTGACAACTACAGATGTCACTACTTTAACTGTCTTGCTGCTCTGCATGGAAGGCTCGTCTGTTTTAACTATAGCAGCAATTGGCAGAGTGCTTCTTCCCACCTGAAATGTGCACAGCTAGCACCTTTCCCAAACATTAGTTTTTTTTCTCCCCGAGTTGATTCTATTTTGTGGTGATTCAATATCACAGTTTGTCCTTATGTGATTAGTATTTTAAATATATTTGTGTGGGCTTGAGCCAACTATCTGTATTTTGTGATTTTTGCTTCTTCCTACAGATCACCTGCTTCTAATCCTTGCTTAAGATTAGGGTCGTTCTTCTGAAGCGGGGGCTTGCAAATCTCCTTAGCATGTGTTCCTAAATACAAACTTGCTATGGACATTATATTCATTTCTGCCTCCTTTTAGATATCTGAAAAAACACCTGCCCTCCCACTTTTATTCACTTCTATCTGTAAGCACACATAGAAAGTTACTCTTTCTGAATTCTGAAATAGATGACATTCTTTCTATAGGAAGAATATTATATTATATTGCATCAAGAGAAGCGTGGCCAGCAGGGTGCATCAAGAGAAGCGTGGCCAGCAGGGTAAGGGAAGTGATTCTGCCCCTTTACTCTGCTCTCATCAGACCCCACCTGGAGTACTGTGTGCAGTTCTGGAGCCCTCAGCACAGGAAGGACATGGAAGTGTTGGAGCGGGTCCAGAGGAGGGCCACAAAGATGATCAGAGGGCTGGAGCAGCTCTCCTATGAGGACAGGCTGAGAGAGTTGGGGCTCTTCAGCCTGGAGAAGAGAAGGCTTTGAGGGGACCTGATAGTAGCCTTCCAGTATCTGAAGGGGGCCTACAGGAAGGCTGGGGAAGGATTATTTACAAGGTCCTGCAATGACAGGACAAGGGGCAATGGGCTTAAACTGGCAGAGGGGAGATTTAGACTAGATGTTAGGAAGTTCTTTCCAGTGAGGGTGGTGAGACACTGGAACAGGTTGCGCAGGGAGGTTGTGGCTGCTCCCTCCCTGGAGGTGTTCAAGGCCAGATTGGATGAGGCCTTGAGTGACCTGTACTAGTGGGAGGTGTCCCTGCCTATGGCAGGGTGTTGGAACTAGATGGTCCTTGAGGTCCCTTCCAACCTTACTATTCTATGATTCTAATACTAGAACAGTATGTGTGTACTTTTAACTCCTTTCACTCTAGTAGGAATTGGCCACAGCCTGTGTTTCATGCCCTGTGGACATACATTTCTATGAAAATTTGACTTTCTGAATGATTCTAGGTTCTTCCAAGGATGACTTTTAAGTGGCTTGCTGTAGTTTAGGTGAAAATGAAGGACTGTGCCCAGCGACTGAAGTTCTCTGGCTCTACACCTCTCTACTGCTTCAAACACTACTTTCTTATTTTTTATATTTCTTCATAGTTATTTCAATGGTAACAAGACAGTCCACAGAGTTTTAATGCTCAGAGCTTCAATGTAACACTCATTCAGCGTGTAGTACAGTAAGTCTTGACCTAGACATGTAATCTAAGTGCTATCTCCAATATGAGTAACACATTAGAACACGCTGACTTACAAATATCTTGGACATTGCTAAGAAACTAAAATTGTCTCAGGTATGAAAATGCCCCAGTTACTGAATTTTGAGGAGTAGCAGTTTAGTGTTGGTTTTAGCTAATTAAAAGCATGATCATTTTACCCTTGTAAATACTGGTCTATCAATTATACAGCTAAAGACCAGTGTTTCCAGCTGATCCAGTTTTCTTCCTTATGATGCACTTCTTACATGCCATTGAATGTTGTAACTTTTACACTTGCTATAAGCAAATCCAGTAGGGATATTAATCAAGATAAAAATAATACTTGAAATTTGTTGAAATACCTTTTTTGTGCATTTGTATCTGAGCAATAATCTAATGTATTTTTGAGGTGCTATGCAGGAATCACTAGAAGTTCAAAGAGAGATGCTGAAAAATCACAGAACCTTATAGGTTGGAAAGGACCTCCAGAGATCAAGTTCAAACAACATGCCAAAGGAGGATCACCTAGGGTAGTCCTCACAGGAATGCATCTGGGCGAGTTTTGAAAGTCTCCAGGGAAGAAGACTCCACAAACTCTCTGGGCAACCTGTTCCAATGCTCCATCACCCTCACTGTAAAGAAGTTTCTCCTTATGTTGAGGTGAAACCTTCTATGTTCAAGTTTGTAGCTGTTGCTCCTTGTCTTATTCCTGCAGACCATCAAAATGAGATTGGCCTCATCCACTTGACACCCATCACTTGGATATTTGTAGACATTGATGGAATCTCCTCTTAGTCTTCTCCAGACTAAACAGCCCCAAGTCTCTCAGACTCTCTTTGTAGGGGAGATGTTCAAGTCCCCCAGTCATCCTCATGGCTCTCTGCTAGACTCTGTCCAGCAGGTACCCGTCTCTATTGAACTGGGGAGCCCAAAACGGGACACAGTATTCCAGGTGTGGTCTCACTAGAGCAGAGCAGAGTGGGGAGAAGAACCTCGCTGGACCTGCTGAACACACTTTTCCTGATGCACCCCAGGATGCCACTGGCTCCCTTGGCCACAAGGGCACATTGCTGGCCCATGCAGAACTTGCTGTGCACCACTACTCCAAGGACTTTCTTCACGGAACTGCTTTCCAGCAGGGCAGCCCCCAAACTGTACTGGTGCCTGTTGTTATTCCTTCCTAGATGCAGGACCATGCACTTGTCCTTATTGAACTTCATGTGATTAGCCTTTGTCCAGTTCTCCAGCCTATCCAGATCTCCTGGGATGACAACACAGCCTGACGGGTGTCAGCAACTCCCCCGGTTTTGTATCATAAGCAAACTTGCTGAAGGTCCATTCAATACCCTCATCCAGGTGGTTAATAAAGATATTGAACAAAACTGGGCTCAGTATTGATCCCTGGGGAACACCACTGGCTACAGACCTCCAGCTTGACTCTGTGTTAGGGGTGACAACCCTCTTAACTTCATTTTCAAGCCAGCCTTTGATCCACCACACAGTCCAATCATCTATGCCACCTTCCCTGAGCTTTTCAATGGGGATGTAATGGCAGACGTTATCAAAAGCCATGTTGAAGTCAAGGTATATCTCATCCACAGCTCTTCCTTCATCTACCCCTTTGGTCATGGTCACATAGAAGGCTAATCCTTGAGGTCCCTTCCAACCTTACCATTCTATGATTCTATAAGGATCTGCCCTTTCAGAGATGTCATGCTTGTGTGAGGATTGTGATGGTGTCTTCATGGTCATGAATTGAAAGCCTGGGATTGGCTTTCTTTTTTTCAAACAGTAACTTGTATCCAGACAATATGGTTTATTGCATGCTCAGTGAGGATTATTTACTGGCAAAGTTTTACCGTGGCTGAAATACTCAGTGCTAGGAACAACTATGCAGTGTTTGCTCCGTGAAACAGGAAACAAGTCTAACATACCATCCAGTCCTAGACAATCAACTAGACCATGACACTAAGTGCCTTGTCCAGTCTTTTCTTGAACACCTCCAGGGACAGCGACTCCACCACCTCCCTGGGCAGCCCATTCCAATGGCAAATCACTCTCTCTGTGAAGAACTTCCTCCAAATATCCCGTTTGTACCTCCCCTGGCACAACCTGAGACTGCGTCCCCTTGTGTTGTTGCTGGGTTCCTGGAAGAAGAGACTGACTTCCACCTGGCTGCAACGAGCCCATTGCTGTCAAATGTCTCTGTATGGATTATGGGAATGACAGATAGGTCTTGACTTGAAAATTAATGTAAGCCCACAGTTAGTTCATGTTGTAGGTATCTTGTGGGGCTCTTGCATCTATCTACATGAACTTACTCCCAACATATGGAGAGTAAAACCTTTTTTCAAAATTCTCTTTTTTGACCTGGGGATATAGGTGAGTTGGGATGAAAACTAGATTAAGGTGGAGGATTAGAGCTACTATATACATGGTTTGAGGGATTTGAGGAGGCTGACTCCTGGGTGGTTTCTCCAGCTTTCCAAGTTACCTTGGGAAGATATATGAAGAGTCCCCAAAGGTGTCTTAAATCACTGCATTCCTACAGCTGGCTATGATGAACCTGTTGGAAGGTGCACTGCAGAATTCCACCTTTGGTTCCTCCTCATAAAATTACTTTCCAGACTTTAGGAAGTGTTACTTAATAAATACCTTATTTAATGAGGAACTTATTTATTTGTTTTTCTTCTTTCAAAGACAGACAGAGAATATTGTATCCCTTACTATTTCAAATTTTACACTATAGCAACATGTAGTTTAGTGTCTGTAGGAAATAGTCTTTTGCAAATGTTGATGTCAAGAGGTAGAGGACTGACCATATATGGATTCTGACTTCACACAGGCTGAGAAGTAGTTTTGTGTTGTATAATATTTCTACAAATGGGAACAAAAATAGGCACTAGATCGTAGAAGTGTGAACAAGTATACTTGTGGAGAAATACAAGGACAAGAAACAATGTATTGAGTCTTGTACTGGAAGCAATTCTTGGGGCGTTTTACTGGAATGTACATAATAGAGGCTGAATCTCACTGGAAATCATTAAAACAGAGAATATTGGACATTCTGTATCTATTTCTAGAAAACTCTGAAAATGAAAATAATTCAGTCTTTTTATAGGAGTCTTTTGCTTTTAATATTACTTTAAAATGACAGTCATATACCAGTCTGTATTTTTTCTGAAGTGAAATTATTTTACATCCTATAATGACACCTCTCTAAAAGCACAATATCTCTCATCTATATAATAAAAACACATTGAAAGTGGGGATGGTATTAGAATCTCTAGAATGTAAACCTAGACTCTCTTATGATTCCCTAGATACCTTCCATTTATTGAGGAACTTGTTACATAAAGAAAACTGGTAAATGCACCTCCTCCAGTCAAGCACTTCTGGCTCAAAGTAACATGTTATTCTGTTTTGCACTTGCAATAATACTGAAAGTATGAGAGAATTAGAAAAGCTTTTGGGCTGAACCCCTCAACAAAGCCCACATCACTTTTGGCAGTAACTTCAGTCAAACCAGATTTCACCCACCAGGCTTAAGACTCTGAGTTTACCTTTAAATCAGGCTTCCTGCTTTGTATGCTGAACACCTGTTCCTACGGCAACTGCATCCAATTACACCTACCCATACATGGCCTTTATTATATGTTCTCAAGCACTGTTGAGGAGCTCTGTTTTAAATTATAGAATAATTGTTTCTTTTAATAGATATGCAGTTTTAATTTTCTTTCATCTTGAATTTGGTATTTAATTAGTACTTTATAGATTGTCCCGACATGGGTAGAAAGCATCTACAGCTATTGTGAAAAGACCACTCTTCCCATTGCCTAGAAAGCTGACTTCCGTGCAGAAAGGAATTGGTCAGTATGTATTTGTGGCCATCCAATTATTGATAGGAAAATGATCCTTCTTATTTATGCTACGTGAGGACAGCCTGAGAGCAATGAAATGGTGTTTCTGTCTGTGTCAGTTAAAAAGAGGGAGGGGTTCATACAATTTGGTTCTTCAAACACTTGGTTTTTTGGGGGGAGAATTGTGGAACTCTAGGTTACGTGCCCAGCTGTAGGAACTGCATTGAAGGAATAACAGACATCTAGATCAGGAGATTCAACATGTCAATACATTGGATACTAGCTTCTCTAGCTGAATTACTGTGCATTGAAGAATAATTGGAAGTTAAAAAAGAACATAAATACATTGCAGAAAGGCTTCTTTCACTCGATGTAGAACTCTTGGCTAGCATGAGGTTAAACCAGTTGTGCCATAGTCTGTTTGGTGCAACAACAGCTGATTTTGCTAGAAGAAAATTGTTTGTATGAATTTGAGATCAGTGTTGAGGTCAGAGAAATTCTCTGCCTATAACCAGCCTTAAAAATGCTAATCTTTTTCTTGCCTTTTTTTTTTTGTTGTTGTTGTTGATTTATTTCCAGTTGTCTAGATTTTTCTATCACCTCATAAGAATGGCTTCATTAAATTATTTTTTTCAGAATTAAAATTAGAGCAATTTTCAACTGTTACCTATTTTAAATAGTATTTCTAAAATAATTGTTCACCTTTAAGTTTTGGGATTGAGTAATGAATGAAGTTTAAACTGTATAGTCAGCAAGACTGTTAGTGATGAAGAGGCCTTTGGACCATATCCTTAATCGCATGGCTCAACTTTTGATTAGCCCTGAAATGGTCAGGCAGTTGGACTAGATCACTGTAGGTCCTTTCCAGCTATTTTATTTTATGACACTTTTAATCTCTCTCATAATTTTAGCAATATTTTTCTTGGAGCTACTGAGTTCCAAGGAAATGTCTCTGCAACTATTTGATACAAAATTTTCAAGCCTGTACAATTACAGATGAGCAACTTAAGCTGTGCAACAACTGTGGGACCAAAATTGCTTGCTTGTAAATACTAAGTTTTGGAATGTTAATTGTTTGCATTGCCACAAATACCTTGTTTCTGCTGACTGAAGGCATAATTTTTCTGAAAATACTAATTTTATATGTTTCACAAAAGAGTACTTTTTGTTTGTCTTTTTTAATCATAGAATGGTAAGGTTGGAAGGGACCTCAAGGTTCCTCTAGTTCCAACCCCCTGCCATAGGCAGGGACACCTCCCACTAGTACAACTCACTCAAGGCCTCATCCAACCTGGCCTTGAACACCTCCAGGGAGGGAGCATCCACGACCTCCCTGGGCAACCTGTTCCAGTGTCTCACCACCCTCAGTGGAAAGAACTTCCTCCTAACATCCAGTCTAAATCGTCCCTCTACCAGTTTAAACCCACTGCCCCTTGTCCTGTCATTGCAGGACCTTGTAAATAGTCCCTCCCCAGCCTTCCTGTAGGTTCTATTCCATACATGTTACAAGTCAGTTTGTGTGTGAACAAAGCAATTTTTCTGTGTAAGGGTTAAAATTCTACTCAGAGTCAAAATACTACAAGTCTCTCAGGAATGCTGTCCTTTCTAACATAATCCTTGATCTGTGTTCCTATTTTTTTTTTCATCAGCCTGATCTTGAAAATTTTCAGGAATTTAATATATTCCAAAGAAATTCATGTGTGTTGAGCAATTAAATTTGACACAATGGTCTGTCTATAAGGAAAAAAAAATTCCTTCTGACAGGATTTTATTTAACAGAAATTTAAAAGTGTTTTGATTCTTCTTTGATTTATTTCAGGAAAAAAAATATTTCTTCTGGTAATATTTCTCAGTGGGCAATTAATTTCACAACATTGTGCTATATAGTTTAAGCCTCTGGTATCTTTGGAAGCACTATTTTTTTTTTTTAAGCATAAACCCCTCTTCAGGCAGGTCATTCACTTAAATTGCTTCTCTGTTGATTTCAGAGGACTAAAGTGCTACTCGAGCAGTGTAAGCTTGTAGAATCCAGTCTAAAATAAGTGGCCTAAAAAAAAGACAAATAAAGACAATTATCAGTTCTAGAGTTTCGGGGAAGTAGCATTAAATTTTCAAACCTCTAACTGAAAAAAACAAAAAAGAAAAACAAAAAAAACCCCAAAACAACACAACCCCCCAAAAAACCCAACAAATGTCTTGGATCCCAAATATGGCATGTGAAAGAAACTGTAGTTACCAAATGTTTGGTGATCAGATTTAGCTCTGTATCAGGTCTTTGGAAAAAGGGGAAAATTCTTGTATAGACTTGTAGGCTTCTACAGTAGTTTCTTTATATAAAACACATGTCTTCATGTTCTGTCTAACCTTCACCTAGGAGACTGTCATCTTCAGGAAGCCACCATTAATTGCATTTTGTTTGCAGTTTGATTATCAGAACAACTGCAATGGGGGAGAGAAAGTCATCTTTGCTACAAGAGAGTCATGTGGGAAGTCGTACTGCTGCTTTTTGTTTTCCAATCACTGCCCTTTTTGCTGGGGTACTAGATTTATCCACGTTGTATGGAAAGTGATGAGCAAGGGAGGGTTCTGTGATGAAAATGATGCAAAAGTTTGGAAAAAGACATCTGTGAACATCAGAACAAAATACTTCATGCAACCCTCAGTTTTCTTTTTCCTTCCTGAAAGACTCTATTGATATTGTGTACAGTTGCAAGTCCTCTATTGTCATAAACAATTGCAGGCAAATAAGAATCAGTCTTCCTAGCTGAATTGTGCTTCAGTGTAGTTTGGGTAACCCTCTAACTTTGGCAAGGAGAACAAATTGACAAAGGCAGGAAAAGGAAGGATACCAGTTTTTATTCTTGGATCAAACACACCAGTTTATCAATGTTTCATATAACAGCATCATCAGCTACCTAGACTAATTTTCAAGTTCTGCATGATTAGGCAGAAGACTGAAATCTCCAAAAGTTTTGGTAAACCTAGGTTCAATTAATTTGGAATACATGCTGAAATACAATGGTCTACACATTAGAGTCTGCCAAGGTCTTCGTTTTCTTGGTAGTGGAGTTTCTCCAAGGTGTAGCCTGGGATCTGTCTGTTACTACTTGTATGTTACTCTCTGAGAGGGACTTGGTGGCAAATCAGGCAACAATGCTTGATCCCTACCTCATAGCTAATTTTTTCAATCATAGAATCATAGAATGGTAAGGTTGGAAGGGACCTCAAGGATCATCTAGTTCCAACCCCCTGCCATAGGCAGGGACACCTCCCACTAGTACAGGTCACTCAAGGCCTCATCCAACTTGGCCTCTTACAGCACTCCTTGCAGTAGCGTTAGTTATGAATAAAACTTAGGAATTGCCATGACTTCTATCTAATTGTTATTCAACTTCAAGAGAAAGTAGAGTTGGGCAACTTTAAGACTGTGTAATGAGAAAACCTCTATAGAGAGCTTTGGGATTTTTTTTTTTCTGGTCTCTGTTAGCTGGTAAGAATAGGAGATAACATATATAAATTTCAGGTTTGAGTGTTTTGGGAGCTTGCATCTTACAGGTTCAGAAATAGCCCTAAAATAATCCAATATACATATTTAAATGGTAAGATAAAACAGTCTGTGCCAGTTCTGATAAATTATATGGAATAGTTATCTTTGACCATGTAAATAACAATGGACTTTATTGATAAGGCTGTGATTTAAAAAATACCTCAGAATTCTCAAATAACTGCAAAGACAGAACAAGATTAGTCGATAACAGCAAAGTCATAATGAAATCATGTCTTGCTAAGCAGCAAGCAAAACATAGCTACCAAAAAAACAATGAATAAATGTCAGAACATGATATGACTCCCCTTGATGCCTTACACCCTAGCAAACAAACTTGTCTAAAATAGGAAAACGAACAGGTGATCCTGATAAAGGAATTTTAGTTCAACATTTCTGTATCTTGAAAATGTAAAAAAGCAACTATATTGATACTCAGACATCACATACAGACTAATGGAAGGCAGGAAGATGAAGAAAGTAATTTTTAATTTTCCAAACTATCAACAAATTCTGTCTTTTTCCGAAACTGTGAGGTCTGTACAAAAGTATCTAATCCAATTGCATGGGTATTCATGCCCAAAAAGTGAAAATCAGAATGGTCTTATAGTTAAACTCATTGGAGCAGGTCCAGAGGAGGGCCATGAAGATGATCAGAGGGCTGTAGCAGCTTTCCTATGAGGACGGGCTGAGAGAGTTGGGGTTCTTCAACCTGGAGAAGAGAAGGCTTCAAGGAGACCTTATAGTAGCCTTCCAGTATCTGAACACTTGTATTGTAATACCTGTAATACGTTATTAGTTCAAAAATCTTTGAAGTATTTAATTCCAATAAAATTGCAATGCCATTTTTAAGGTGAGATCAAAACTAATTAAGAATGAAGTATGAAGAAAATAAGATTACTACTGTTAACTGGAAATATTTTCTCCTAATATTAGAGCACCAGCAAGGTCCACTTGACAGTGTACTGTCCTGAAAGACCCAGGATGTGCTAATTGTAAAAAGTAACCACCCAACAGTGAGCAGTAAGATGTGTTTTGGCTTGTCCTGACACTCATACCCAATCATGCCTTCCTCTTCCAAGATGTAGCACTGTGCATTGGCCGGGAATTTCTTTGTCTTGGGGGGGAAAAGAATTGCTTTGGGATAGTGTGAGGAAATTTAAAGTACGATAATATATTTAGACAGATACTTTTTTTGTTGCATGTTAATATGAGTTATTTTATAGATATAAATATAATCTGTCAAAAATAATTAAAAAACAAAATGTACTATAGTAAAATGAACAAAAAAAAACCAGGAAAAAAGTTTCAACCTTAATGATTCTAATATATTGGGGTTTGAAGGTATTGAAGGTAACTTGACCATAAACTGCAAGGAATTTTACCAGGCCAGTTATGTATCAGGAATGGGTTGTGAAAATTCCCTAAAACTGATTAAATGAAGGAGGCTTAATAAAAGCCTTTACCACAGTAAATTTCCTGCTACTTGAAGAGCTGAAGAGATGTGTGATGAAAGGACAAAAAGGGTCTAATTATGCTACCATCTACAGAGTTCTCTAGCATTTACCTTAATCAAGGTTTGATAAAGACAACCTAGAACTGCATTGGTTTTAAATGTATTTGTCCATTGCTGAATTTTCTTTTCAAGTAGAAGTGTATGGTGTAAACTTTTGTTATTGTTTTCAAACGTACTTGCAGCGTGTTATACCTAAAACCTTTCTCATGCTAGTTTGTTTTTTGGGATTTTGTCAGTTTGTTGGGTTTTTGGTGGTTTTTTTTTTCCTTCACATGCTGGAGCTAGCATCCACTAAATACTAAATTTAGTACTAAATACTAATCCTAAATCCACTAAATACTAAATTTCTTCAAAATTTCTCTTGTATGCTGTTTATATAAAAAAACCCAAAACAACAACAACAAAAAAACCCAAAACAAAACCCAAAAAACCCCCTCACAAACAATTATAACCTGGTAACAGAAATGAGTTTTGAATATTGCTCTCAGCTGGGCCATGAATTGGGTATATTCTATGGGGTTTTGCCACTGCGTTTCCTCCTCGGTTCTGTTCCATCTGCCAGGGTCTCCTTTTATCCTGTTTTGCTTGTGTATTGTCAGGAGAAAGTCATAGAAATAATAATGCTTGTACTGTATGTAATATTGATGATTTTATTTTAGCTGGGTTCTGAATGTTACCACATTTTAAACATTAATAAGTTACGCCCACCAATTGTGCTGCCAAGGGTCAGTGTGGCTCTCTGACATGGGTAGGCTGCACACCTGCAAACCAGATGAACAACATACATGGTGATATGACTGTGAAGGAGGGACTGTGTGTGATTTAGTATTTAGTGGATGCTAGCTCACAGAGTCAAAGCGTTTTGGTTCTGATTTTCCTAGAAAAGAGACATCCGTAGTAGTTGCATAAATGTTTCTCTTGAACAGAAAAAGATAATCGAGAGAACTTTCCTGTTTATAACATCTATAAATACGAGAGGAGGTGTTTGGATTTGCTGTAGAAGTTTGTTAGATAATGACTAGCAGAAGAATGCTGTTCTTTATTCAGCTGTGTCCTGCAGTGTAGTTTTAGACCTTTACGTGCCAGCTTTGGGGAGATGTGATGATCACGTTGTGAAGTGAGTTATTTCAACCTAGGATGCAACCTGTCTCCTTCACCTCCATGCTGCTCTCCAACTCGGTTCTTTTAGAGAATTTTTCAATTTTTGTTTGATTCCAAGGTGTCTATTGCATTGAGAAAGATTATATCACATTAAATACAAAGAAGTTTTGACAAGCTGTGTTCTTTCCCAAGATGGAAGTGTGAAGCGCAGGAACATAAATCAATAATGTCAAGCCTGTGCAGTCTAAGATATGAAGTGACTAGTAACAGGATAGACTAGAGTCTTATTTTTCTATAAATGAACAACAGTCATCTCTGCATTCTCTATGAATGTAAATTCATGAGGAAAGTAACAGCATTCAATGCTATTCTTGGCAGAGTTTTCTGTAGCACCTGGTCTGTGAACAGCTATGTGCAGGAAACAATGGCAGGTCAGCAAGGGAAGTAAACAGCTTGAGTGATGGCCTCTTCCATCTCTGGTTATTGCTGATGATGTCTACCTCCTGTATGAATTTCTCCAGAATTTAATTCTTTTATGAGTTGCACACGAAAGGAAGCATATTGTTGCAGGAGTGAACTGTTGGGGAGATTTCTTTCCATGGTGTTCGTGCTTCTGTGATATGATGGCATCTGCAAGGAAGGCATCTCTTTTTCTGCCAGGCTTAAATATCCTCTGTTGAAGCAGGTTCCAGGATTTTGGTCTTTTTCGTGTAGTATAATGCTTGATGAGGCAATTGATAAAGAGCTTTGCAGTGATGAAATTGTGCTTTGATTCAGAAGTGCTCTGATGGAACAGCTGAGGGTGGGAGATTCTGGAGGTCTGGACAAAGTGAACAGACTTATTTGATTAGCAACATTATATTACGTTTTCTTCCTTTTACAATATGGAAGAGATCTGCAAAACCTTGAGCAATCCTGGCATTTCCCATCTTTTTTTTTTTTTTTTTTTTTTTTTTTTTTTTTTTTTTTCCTTCAGAGGGCTGTGTTGCACTTCTGGCTTCTGCCTTTGAAAGTTTATTGAATCCCTTCACTTTCTTAAAGGAAAGTGAATCAGTTCTCAACTTCAGCACATTGGGTTCTTGACTGAATACTAGGATTATTAGTGATGGACATAGTAAACAGAAGTGTTTTAAATATATATATATATATAAATGGATAACTTTGATTATTTAAAGTGCAATGAAAAAAAAAGGTCTCACAAGTGTAAGTCCCTTACAAAAATGTATGGGGCATTAATTATGCCTAATTAAATGCATTATAATCTACTCAGATAATTGCAAGTTTTTTTGAAAAACCTATCAGTGTAGCAGCTTTGCTTGCTGCTGAAGTTTTAAGAAACATTAATCAAGAAATAAATGGAGATCCCTGGCTATTGGACTGCATTCTTCTGAAAGGATGAGCCTAGTTTTGATATTTTTTTGTCTTTTCTATGGGAGTGGAAAGAATTATCTTGTGATTGAATAAATCCAGTGAATAAGCTTAGAAGCTGAAGATCAAATTATAAAACCAAATTTCTTTTCTAATATGTGAATGAAGATGCAGTATGTGACATTATTAGTATTATTATTAGTATTTCTTTAAAATATGTACTAGCTCTAAACTCTTGAATGAAATAGGGACTGGACATAGACCATTACCATAGTTCAATTTATCACAAGAAATTAATTTCCCCATAGAGTGAACTATTTCAAAATCCAAGAGATGTTACTCTAAACTACCTTTTCCCCCAAAGAATCCACTACACTCTGTGCACTAATAACAAAATTTTATGCTAGTTTTGCAGTGCTTGTATCAAGTTGTTTTTATCTAAAACCAGCAGATAAAATCATAACATATAAAAGGTTAACCATCACTGATGTTAGGCTACTCTATTACTAATTAAGAACCAGGATAAACAACATCACTGTTTAAATGACTGTATATCCTTATATTAGAATCATAGAATGGTAAGGTTGGAAGGGACCTCAAGCATCATCTAGTTCCAACCCCCTGCCATAGGCAGGGACACCTCCCACTAGTACAGGTTATATTCTATAACTTCTTTGGGTTTGGGGCTTTAGTTTAAAATAATCTAAGAAAATACATGTATGGTTAGAACTATAATGCAGCTTTCATCTGAAGAATGACCAATTAGATTAAGATAATACAACATGAGAAAAATGGACCACTGTTAGAAGCCAATAAAGAAGTGATTTAATTTTCTGATATAAAAACAATTATTCATTAGATACTCAATGAAATGATCAGGCAGCAATTTTCAAGCAGCCATTAAAAGATTGATTTGGGTTTTGAGTTTCTTTTCTCCGCTCTTCTCTTAAGATTATGGATCTCACTGACCCAGAACATATGCAAGACAGAAAGGAACAGAACACGTGGAGAAGGAAGAGACATTTATGGAGAACAGCTGTGTTTCTGGTGTCAGTTTACATGCAGCCTCCAACTCGTCAAGCCTTTAGATGTCTGCTGTCTCAAACATATGTGAGGAGAGTAGGCACACTGTGCTTGCCGATGCTGTTTCCTATAATTTCTGACAGACATCTGTTGTTAGGCAGTGATCATACTGGGTTTCCCCATTGGGATAGATGCCAACTGTGCCTTGGCAAACAAATCCCCTTCCTCTCCCTCACTGTGTTTGATTAACAAAAATCAAAAGAGTAAGCTTGAAGATGAATTTGAGAGTGTAAAAAGAGGCAGCTGGGGAAAAAGGCGAAAGAACAGAAAGTCACTGAAGAACAGCTGAGAAATCGTTTTACCAGACTACTCCTAATGGTAGACTGGAAGATCAGCAGCTTTTTCGGTGTGCAGGTAAATCTTTTCATAGCCTAAGAAGCTCATGGTAGTGTTACCCCCAGCTGGTTCTGGTTTCTTTCATGAGAGAGGTGGGTAGAGGCACGAGTGGAGCTGCAGACAGTGTGAGCTATTTTTACACCCCTGGAGTGATTGTTACAAAATTATGATTGGGAAGATATTAATACAATTATTAATATTATGTATTACTATAAAATTTTTTGCCTTAACTTGTTTATGGGATCTTTGTACTTGGTTGTGCCAGATATTTACAGGATATATACAGTATATAGGGCAGTAGGAAACATTTTTAAAGACTTTAAGCAAAACTAGAAGATGCAAAACAATGATTTAAATAGAAAGTTTCCTGTAGCACAATATGCTGCTTGCCTTCTAGGGAGGCTCAACAGGCTCCCTGCTGCTGAACAGGGGCAGCTACACAAGACACAGAGTTAAGTAGAAAACCTTTGTGAAGAGGCTTTAGAGAAATTAGTTACTCACAAATTAGTGTCTCCAGACTCTTTCCAGGACTGTGGTTATAGTCCAGAAAGCAGCACCTGTTGTATTTGGTTTAAACACCAAGCAAAGTGGTGTTGGGCCATGTGCTGGCTCCTAGTGGGTTTCTTCTGGCTCAGAGGGCACTGCCACCTCTCTGAGTTTCCCAGGGGCTTGCATGCTGTCTGGGTCTCAGGCTTTTGGACAGGGTCCTGGTTCACTTGACATGCTGAAGCTGTGGTGAGGTCTGGGTGTAAAGCTCTGTCTGCTTGCAGTCTGTAACTGCAAGTTGCAGTGATTGACAAGGTTGTAACTAGTTTTAAAGAGGAATGGGGGTGCAACTGGCCTTGTCACTGAGAACACTGGGTATTCTCAGCAGTAGCCCATCACTTCTGGACCAGTGTGTTGCCGTTTTAGATAAGTGGAAGGTCTAACCCCCTTGTGGTTGATAACTATGTACTCAACTCCCTCCCTGAAATGTTTATACACCAATGCATGCAGCATGAGCAATAAACAGAAGGAACTGGAGACCAATGTGCTATAGCAGCCATCATGGAAACCTGGTGGGATGACTCCCACAACTGGAGTGCTACAGTTGATGGGTACCAACTTATCAGAAGGGATAAGCAAGGAAGAAGAAATGATGGAGTGGCCCTCTATGTTAGGGAGACTTGAAACCATGCAAATTAATGAAGGTCATGATAGGGTTGAGTCCTTATGGTTAAGAACCAGAAGTAAGGTTAGCAAGAGTGATATCATGGTGGGAATCTGTTATAGATCACCCAATCAGGATGAAGTAGATGAAATATTTTATGAGCCGTTGAGAGAGATGTCACAATCACTACCTCTTTTTCTCATGGGAAACATCGTCCTAGATGTCTGCTGGAAATACAGTAGATCAGGGAGAGAACAGTCCTGAAGTTTCCTGGAGCATGTGAAAGACAACTTCTTGCCACAGTTGGTGACAGAGCCAACTAGGTAAAGTGTCCTCCTGGACCTGCTTCTCATGAACAAGGAAGAATTTGTG
The DNA here is from genome assembly GCA_013396675.1 of Eubucco bourcierii. Lineage (NCBI taxonomy): Eukaryota > Metazoa > Chordata > Aves > Piciformes > Ramphastidae > Eubucco > Eubucco bourcierii. The sequence continues at coordinate 63,161 of VWZE01018395.1, forward strand.
GAGGAAGTGAAGGTTGAAGACAGTAGGGTTTCAGCAATCATGAGATGATTGAATTCTCTATCCTTAGGGAAACAAGGAGAGGGGTTAGTAAAATTGCTACCTTGAATGTTTAGAGGGCAAACTTCAGCCTGTTCAGGAGACTGATTGACAAAGTCCCTTGGAAAGGCACTCCGAAGGCTATAGGAGTCCAGGAAAGCTGGACATAACTCAAGAGGAAAATCTTAAAGGCACAGGACCACGCTGTCCCTGTGTGCTGAAAAATGAGTTGGCCAGGAAGGTGTCCAGCCTGGCTGAATAGAGACCTTTGGCTGGACCTCAAGAACAAAAGGAAAATTTGTGGCCTTTGGAAGAGAGGACAGGCCTCTCATGGGGACTATAAAGATGTAGTGAAGCTATGCAGGGAGATAATTAGAAGAGCCAAAGCACAGCTAGAGCTCAAACTAACTACAGCCATTAAAGGTAATAAAAATGTTTCTATAAATTCATTAACAACAAAAGGAGGACTAGAGAAAATCTCCATTGGATGCAGAGGGAAACATAGTGGCTAAAGATGAGGAGATGCCTGAGGTGCTCAGTGCCTACTGTGCCTCAGTCTTTAGCACTGGAACCAGCAGTTCCCTGGACACCCAGCCTCATGAACTAGGAGACAGGGAGAGAAATCAGAATGAGGGCATCACAATAAATGAAGAAGTGGCCAGAGACCTGCTACACCACCTATATGCACACAAGTCTATGGGGCTGGCTGGGCTACGCCCAAGGGTGCTGAAGGAGTTGGCAGATATGCTCACCAAGCTGATCTCCATTTACCTGAAGTCCTGGCTAACTGGGGAGGTGCCAATGGACTGGACGGTAGCAAATGTAGCACCCATCTACAAGAAAATGAGAAAGGAGGATCTGGGAAACTATAGACCTGTCAGTCTGACCTTGGTACCAGGGAAGGTCACAGAGCAGGTCATCTCAAGCACCATCATCTGAAGGTTCTAACTGGCAATCAACTCAATATGAGCAAGCAGTGTGCCCAGGTGGCAAAGAAAGCTGATGGCATCCTGGTATTAGAAATGTTGTGTCCAGCAGGAGTAGGGAGGTGATTGTCCTCTTGTACTTTGCTCTGGTGAGGCCACACCATAAGTATTGTGTTCAGTTTTGGGTACCTCAATATAAGGCAGATGTCAAGGTGCTGGAGCGAGTGCAGAGGAGGGCAAGGAAGCTACTGAAGGGCCTGGAGAATAAATCTTGTTAAGAGTGACTGAAGGAGCTGGGGCTGTTTAGTTTGAAAAAGAGGAGGCTGAGGGGAGACCTCATTGCTGTCTACAGTTACCTGAAAGGACGTTGTGGAGAGGTTGGCGCTGGTCTCTTCTCACAGGTAATAACTGATAGAACAAGTGGGAATGGTTGTTCACACAAGGTTGTGACTGGATAGGTTCAGACTGGACACTAGGAAAAAAAATTCATGGAAAGAGTGGTCAGGCATTGGAATGTGCTGCCCAGGGAGGTGATTGAGTCACCAACCTGGATGTGTTTAAAGGTTGCTGGGCTGTAGTGCCTGGGGATATGTTTTAGAGTGAACCTTGCAGAGTAGGGTTATCGGTTGGGCTCTGTGATCCTGAGGATCTTTTCCAGTGTGAATGTTTCCATGATGCTGTACACCACAGCTTCCTGGAGGCATCAGATGGTCTGGGTGAACACTCCCTTGTAATATTCTGCCCGTGGACATGGCAAAAACATAGAATTACGTAATCATAGAATTGTTTAGGTTGGAAAAGACCTTTAGGGGTGAGTCCAACCATAAACCTAGCACAGCCAAGTCCATCACTAAACCATGTCTCTAAGGGCCATATCTACCCAACTTTTAAATACTTCCAAGGATAGTGATTCCAACACTTCCCTGAGCATCCTGTTCCAACACTTGATCATCCTTTCAGCAAGGGAATTTTCCTTAAAATCCAATCTAAACCTCCTCTGGTGCAATTTAAAGCCGTTTTCTCTTGTCCTCTCAGTTGTTACTTGGGAGAAGAGACCAACACCCACCTTACTATGATCTCCTTTCAGGTAATTGTAGAGAGAGAAAGTCTTTTCTGAGCCTCCTTTTCCCCAAGCTAAACACTCCCAGTTTCCTTACCTGCTTTTCATAAGGCTTGTGCTCTAGACCCTTCACTAACTTTATTGCTCTTCTTTGGAGACACTCCTACTTCAGCAGTTCTGGGTCATCCCACAGTGTGATGTGATCTTAGATGGGGTGGGGATTTACAAAAGTGTAAAGGGAAAAGTACAACCAGTAGGTTGAGCTGGCAGAGGCTGCAGCCTGATGCATTTGAAGTACTGGTGCACTGAGGGCTCTCTTTGGTCACTGAATGGGTCCCAGAGCTCCCATCACCTGTGCTGTGAATATGCCAAGGCAACAGCCCTATGAAGAGACTCTTCATTTCCTGTCCTCCATAGCTATGGAGACAGTTCAAAGTATGTGCTGGCCCACTCTAGTGCCATGCAGGCTGCCTCCCAGCATCAAGACATCAGTTTGTGTCTAGGTAGGACAGAAGAAAAAGGAAAAGGTGTGAGCTGAGCACAACTACACAGAGGCGTTTCCAAAGAGCTGTTTGGAGGGAGCTGCCTAGAGTTTGTGCAGGCCTTTAAGGGAGAGTGTGAGAGGCATTCAGACAGATTCCCAGGGCAGAGTTAGATGTTGCTACTAGGGCTAGGTGTGGGTGGTGGCAACTGAGAAGACTTTGCTGTCTTCAGAGTTCTTGAGATGTAGTAAGTGGTTGCCAGATCCAGGGCACCACTCGTCCTCTGGAGCCATTGGTGAGAACATTGCAGGTGGTTTGTCATGTCAGAGTCTGGATGACAGACAGACCCCTATGATAATCTTGATCATTTAAACCATAGTCTTCTATTCCCTAGTTACTCTGGACTGCAGCCTCTCTGATTAAATGGGCATAGGAATCACTAGAGGAAATAATAACTGCTGATGCAGTTACACTAATTCTACAGAATATGAGCAGGGATAATGAAGCAATATAACAAGACCAAAAACATCTAGGAAAATGTATAAAAAAAGAAAAAGTTTGAATTTGGAAAAGCTCTAGGTTACATCCTTACTTGTGATAGTTTTATTTGATACAGTTTTGTAAAAATTATTTTTAACACAACTATTTGGTAGAAGCAGAGTAAGGAGTAGAAGCTAGAAGAGATTTATGGCCAGGTGGCATGGGCTGACACAAATGGATCAAGGACATTGAAAGCTGCCCTAGACATTTGCTGCAAATAGCCAAGCCTGCTTTGTTTTCCAGGCCATTTAATTTAACAAATAATGACTTTTTACCCATAATCATGACTGATGGCATACTTCTTTCTTTGTCCTAATTTTGAGACCAGAAGAAGTTATTCTTCCTACAACCTTGGTTCCCTGTTACCTTAGTTCACTTTCTAATTAATAGTTATTTCTTGAGTAAATGAGACCTTTAAATACTGCAGTATAATATGTTAGAGCCTCTGCTGTGCAAAGATCCAGTTTCAATGCCACGGGAAAACATGTAAAAGGAACTGTGATAGACCTAGTGATGTTATAGATGACATTTGTGTTTCATCTCAGTGATTCTTCTTTCAAGGACCAGGGAAGAAGAGTGGCATGATTTCTCCCATGTGGGACAGGATCTGGATAGCTGCCCTTATAAAAACCAGAAAATCCTCTCTTCTGTCAGTTTTGTCTGAGAGCTGGGCTCCACACACTAAAGGGCTTTTTCGTACTTAGCATGGTAAGAACTTGGAGAAGCATTATGTCCTCATAAGGAACTGAAAAATACAATCCTATTCCAGGAGTAGGAACTCTTCTTTTTGTTGCTTTCACCTCTTCTTGTGGCTTGAGACCTGAAAGAAAAAAGTTCCAAAGAGTCCGTTTTTGTCTGATATTGCTTGTATTTTTCAATCTGCCTTTTTGCCATTTATAAAATGATACAAAGGATTCTTGTGAAAAACAGGAGGAGAGTGGCCTGGAGACATTGAAATTCTGTCAGAAGACAGATCTGAGACATAATTTTTTTTTTGTCATTGTACACTAGATTCTAGGAGCAGTGGTTGTCCCTGTTCCATGTGTCACTTAGAAGAGTTGATACCTACCAGCAACCTCATCTGTAAATACTGTCCTCTGCTGCACTGCTGCACTGCCTCTGACATTATATATATAAATAATATGTACAGTTAACTTAAACTAGTAACCTCCAAGACTTCATCTGCATTTAGCTTGGCTTTGTTGCTTTTATTTGAGATTTAAAGAGCTATCAAGATGGGTTTCTTGTATCATCATTTTATATTTAGAAATTGATAGGACAAAGGGCTAAGAGAAGGATATAGCTGTGTTTACTAGGCAATCCATTTACAGAAAGATATTAAAACTTTCTATGGAAAAGGTCACAACCTCTGAGCTTGTGAGTTTCATCAGAAATCATCACTTAGAAAAATAATTATTAGTTTTTTGCTTTTGTGTTTGGGTGGGTTGGTTGGTGGTTTGGGGTTTGTTTGGGGTTTTGTTTGCTGGTTTGGTTTGTTTATTTGAGGCAATCTGCTTCTAGCAGACTTTCCCCTTTCTGGATAATATCTAAAATGTTCAGGTTTTCGCTAAAATGTATTTCTAATCAATGCCTTCAGTTTTAATACCATTTCAAAGCTGTACTTGCAGTTACATTTTAAAGTATCAGCTGTATTTTAGATGAGGGTGGTTGTTATTAGAGTAAAATGCAATAGTGGAATGTTCTTAGATGAGCTGAGAGAAAACTTTTTTGTACAATCATTACATATGCCTATCTTAATCATCCTATTTGCTGCTCAAGTGATATTTTCTATTTTAAGAATCTGTTTGGAAACAATTTAAGGAATGTTTTTCTTGAATCTTACTCCATTTCCCAGTAGCATATAGAATCATAGAATGGTAAGGTTGGAAGGGACCTCAAGGATCATCTAGTTCCAACCCCCTGCCATAGGCAGGGACACCTCCCACTAGTACAGCTCACTCAAGGCCTTGTCCAACCTGCCCTTGGACACCTTCAGGGAGGGAGCAGCCACAACCTCCCTGGGCAACCTGTTCCAGTGCCTCACCACCCTCACTGTAAAGAATTTCCTCCTAACATCCAGTCTAAATCTCCCCTCTGCCAGTTTAAACCCATTGCCCCTTGTCCTGTCATTGCAAGACCTTGTAAATAGTCCCTCCCCAGCCTTCCTGTAGGCCCCCTTCAGATA
>VWZE01018395.1:68684-82392 GCA_013396675.1 Eubucco bourcierii
ATATATATATAGTGTGTATATATATATATATATATGTAGTGTGTGTATATATATATATATGTTGGTAAGGTTTTGGTGTACTAATATGTAATACAGGTTAATCAGATCAAACCCCCAAATCTTATTTTTTTATCTTATAAGAGATGTTTTGAAACTTTTGTTTCTTTGTGTTTTTTCTGTGGATCATCTGGATCCGACTTAATCATGCACTATAGTGGACTTGTATGAAGAAGGCCTGGCATATAATTCACAGGAAAAATTTCAAGGAGCTTTGGTGTCCTGCATCATCTTGAAAGACTTGAAAGGGAAAATAATATTTCTAACAGCTTCTCGCCTTGACCTAGTTTTGCTGCCATAAATGTCAGTGGTAGAATTCCTCTAATTTGCAGAGCAACCAACACCAAGAACTATGATTGGGCAGAAACCGGTTTTCAGAAGTGCTAAGTAAACACAAATTGATCAGCTAAGTGCCCAAAACCCCTGAGGGAAGTGACGATGGCTTAAGGTTTGGTTTTTTTAAACAAATAAACAAACAAACCAACCCAGTACTCCCTGTCTTCCATTCACCTTTTCGAAATGCTGACTGTTGTAAATTTCCTGAGAGGCTTAAGGCATACCTTTGACATACTTTGTACAGGAGCTTTAGCTTATCACCCATACCCTTCTGCCCTCTGGCAGACTCAGCCACAGTTGTTAGTAAGCCAGCCCGCTGTCCATAGTCCCACCACCGCCCCAGCAGCATGGACAAAAGAACTGGAAAGAGTTAAATCTGATACCAAGGCAGCACAATTGCTGCAAAACGTCTGTCAGAACTTTTAGGATGAGTTGCAGAAGAGCTGAATTGTTTACTGGCTTGTAGGTGAGAGTATCAATAGTGTGTATCACTGCTGTAACACTGCTGTTAGTCACGTAATTCGTGGTCTTGTCGTACATCTGTATGTATGGTTGGTTGTTTTAAACTTCTCTGTGGTTTTCTGTGAGAGACAAAGGATGAAGAAAAGGCTGAATTAATGCTGTCTTTGACTCAGTCTTTAATAGCGACAGTATTCTCTGCATACTTAGACTCCTGAGCTAATAGACAGGGAAGGGGATGGAAATTAGGCTCCCAAGCTCCAAGGAGAAATGGTTTGCATACCTGTTAGACCATGTAGGCACAGACAAATCTATGCGACCAGATGGGATCCACCTGAGGGAGTTAAAGGAGCTGTCAGAAGAGTTTGCCAAACCATTCTCCATCATGTTTCTGCAGTCTTAACTGGCTAACCAGTGAGGTCCCAATGGACTGAAAGTTAGAAAATGAGACACTCTTCTATAAGATGAGCCAGAAGGAGGATCCAGGAAGTTACAAGCCCATCAGCCTGACCTTGGTACCAGGGAAAGTCATGGAGCAGATCATCCTGACTGACATCATACATCACATAAGGGACAAGAAGATGATTTGGCCCAGTCAACATGGATTTATGAAGTGCGACTCCTGTTTGGCCAGTCTTTTGTCCAATCTGACCTCCTTCAATGACAAAGTGACCTGCCTGGTAGATGAAGGAAAGGCTGTTGATGTTATCTACCTTGACTTTAGTAAGGCTTTTGACTCAGTTTCCCACAGCATCCTCCTGAAGGAACTGTCTGCTCATGGCTTGGACAGGCATATGCTTTGTTGGATGAAAAACCAGCTGAATGGCTGGGCCCAAACACCAGTGGTGAATGGAGCTGAATCCAGTCAATGGCCAGTTACAAGTATGTTTTCAGTACTGGGACCAATTCTGTTTAACATCTTTATCAATGATTTGGATGGAGGGTTCAAGTGCACCCATAGTAAGTGTGCAAACACCATCAAATTGGGTAGGCATGTCAATCTGCCTGAGGGCAGGGAGTTCTGCAGAGAGATCTATATAGTCTGAATAGATGGCAGAGTATGAGATTCAACAAGATCAAGTGTCAAGTACTGCATGTGGGCCACAGCAGTGCCTGCAATATTACAGGTTTGGGCATGAGTGTCTGGAGAGCTGTCAGGTACAGAGGGACCTGGGCGTGCTGAATAAAAATGAGCAGTGTGCTCAGGTGATGGTCAAGAGGACAAATGTCATGCTACCTTGCACCAGGTGGTAGTCTGTCTCTTCTTACAGGCAACAAGTGACCGAACAGGCTCAATTTGTGCCAAGGGAGGTTCAGGTTGGATATTAGGAATAATTTCTTCACAGAGGACTTACGAACACTGCCTAGGGAGGTGGTGTAGTCAATATCCCTGCAGGTATTTGAAAAAAACTGTGACTGTGGTACTTAGGGGCATAGTTTAGTGGCACTATTTTAGCAGTAGTTGTGGGATTGTGAGCTCTAGGTGAGCAGCTGGGCATGATCTCGAAGGTGTCTTACATCGTGAACAGTTCTATGATTGTGTGACTCTTACGTTGAGAGATAATAAAGAGGATTGAAATGATGCCTAACCTATGCTGCCAATACGTTTAGTTATGACTGTTACATCAGTCGTGTAGCTTTCATGTTTCTTCATCTCTTGAACATGCTTTCCAAATAGAATTAGAATAGCTTAAGCACGTCAGAAAACATCATGTGTATCTTTAAAGAATCCCACTCTGTGAAATGCCATTGTGGTACAGGCCAGGTCCACGTGAGGATGAAAAATAAGCAATGTGCCAGTCTCCTTTCAAATAATTCTCAACCTGTTGTTTCATCTACTGTAATTTCAACCTACCGGCGATTCCAGAGACTTACAGTACAGTGCAAAGCTTAATTACACCCATCTAAAGAAAAGTGACGATGAATCAGCTCTTCACCAGGCTGCATATTAAAATGGCTCAAAATAAGGTATTTGCTGCATTTTCAGATGTAAAAAGATTCCGTGGTTGCCTAGCAACCAAGGGAGGAAAAAGCAAACAGAGAATGCTACTCTTCATTAGTGGCGAGGAGCATGGGTGGTAGTCTGAAATGGAAGGTAATCTCTACTAATCTAGGTTTCTGCTCAGATGAATATGTCCATCTCCTTATGGACTTGTTGATCTTTGCAGAAGGCAGGCATCATTAGCTAAAAGGGTCAGCTGGCTGTGGGAGCACATGCACAAGTTGCTAGATGCGTAGCCAGCCCTTCTGAGGAGAATGCATGGGAGGAGTTGCCTCTATAAAGCTCACTGGACTTTGAGGACTGGTAGTGCCTCCAAACATTGAACTGGACTATGCCTAAGCTCACGTTTATCACAGCCATCTCTCAGGGTGAAAAATGAAGCTTATCACAAACATCAGACATGAATCTGTCTGTGACTGAAGCTTACTTCTTTTTATCCTTCCCCCTTGAAGCAGCTTTTTACGTTGTGGTAAAGTGTTAAAGTCACAGAATCACGGAATGCCAGGTTGGATGGGACCCCAAGGATCATCTGCTCCAACCTTTCTAGTTTCAGTGACATGGCCCAGGACCTTGTCAAGATGTCTTAAAACTGCCCAATATAGGGAAATCCACTATTTCCCTTGGGACACTATTCCAAAGTCTAACTGTTCTGATTGTGAAAATTTTTCTTTTGCAGTCCAATTGGAATTTCCCCGGGACTCTATTAACCCTTCCCTTTTTCACGTGCCTCCTTGTAAAGACAGAGTCTCTATTCTCCTGCCAGCCACCTTTTATGCACTGGTACATGCTAAAAAGGTCTCCCTTAAGCCTTGTCTTCCCAAGGCTAAACGAACCCATTTCTCTCAGCCTTTCCTCATATGGCAGGTCTTCCAGTCCTCTGATCATTCTTGTGGCCCTTCTCCAGACACTTTCCAGCCTGTCTACGTCTTTTTTGTATCTCTGACACCAAAACTGAAAGCAGTCCTCCAACTGTGGCCTGACAAACACTGAGTAGACTTCCTTATCTCTACCAGTAATGCTGCTTTGATGCAACCCAGCATCTGTTTGTTTTATTTGCTGCTGCAGCACGCTATTCACTCACGATGAGCTCGTGGTGCACCAAAACCCCCGGATTTGTTTCTTCAGGGCTATTCTCCAGGCAGGTGGATCTCAGTCTGAGCTGCACTCCTGAGTTATCTGTCTTCACCTCTGTCTCCTGTCTGCCTTTTTTTGCATCCCTTTGACATGTCTTTGTAGTTAATTGTTGCTAGACTTCTGGTCATTCTCAGTGTTTTCTCCTGGATCCTGTCCAGGTATTTGCATTGCTGTTGACAGGTCTGACTTTACCTGTGCTTGATATGTGTGACAGATTTCCCAGATGCTGCAGTTTAAAGAGGGACCTGCTGCAGTCTGCTCAGGTTGCAGGACTGTATGTCTACATGACACATTAACCAGTAATGAAGCATCTACTGGTTGCAATGCCTGGGCTCACACCTTGTGTAAAGTTCTAGATGCTGGAGGGTACTGCAGGTGGGTCACTTCATGTCATCCAGAGGGATCTGGACAAGCTGGTGAGGCAGGCCCAGGTGAACCTCATGAGGCTCAACAAGAGCAAATGCATGGTTCTGCACCTGGGCCGGAACAGTCCTTGCTATCAATATACATTGGGGAATGAGGTGATAGAAGACAGCCCTGTGGAAATGGACTTGGGAGTGCTGATGGACAAGAANAAGATCCCTGAAGAGGTTGAAAGAAGTTGGACATGAGTAGACAGTGTGAGCTTGCAGCCCAGAAAGCAAATGGCATCCTGGGCTGCATCAAAAGATGCATTACCAGCATATCCAGAGAGGTGATTCTGCCACTTTGCTCTGGTGAGACCTTACCTGGAGTACTGCATCCAGCTCTGGAGCCCTCAGTATAGGAAGGACATGGACCTGATGGAGCGAGTCCAGAGGAGGGCTGTGAAAATTATTAGGGGGTTGGAGCACCTTTGCTACAAAGACAGGCTGTGAGAGCTGGGGTTGTTCAGCCTGGAGAGGAGGAGGCTGTGGGGAGACCTAATAGCAACCTTCCAGTACCTGAAGGGGGCTTACAAAGAGGATGGAGAGAGACTGTTTACAAAGGCCTGCAGTGACAGGACAAGGGACAATGGCTTCAAACTAGAGAAAAGCAGATTTAGAATGGACGTTAGGAACAAATTCTATACTATGAGGGTGGTGGAACACTGGAACAGGTTGCCCAGGGAGTTGGTTGAGGCCCCTTTCCTGNAGGAGGAGGCTGTGGGGAGACCTAATAGCAACCTTCCAGTACCTGAAGGGGGCTTACAAAGAGGATGGAGAGAGACTGTTTACAAAGGCCTGCAGTGACAGGACAAGGGACAATGGCTTCAAACTAGAGAAAAGCAGATTTAGAATGGACGTTAGGAACAAATTCTATACTATGAGGGTGGTGGAACACTGGAACAGGTTGCCCAGGGAGTTGGTTGAGGCCCCTTTCCTGGGTGAGGCTCAGTGAGGCTCTGGGCAGCCTGGTCTAGTTGAGGATGTCCCTGTTGACTGTGGCAGGGTTGGACTAGATGACCTTCTGGCCCAGACCATTCTATGATTCTATGTGCCTGGGTGCACTCTCCCAGTCGTAGCCTCACTACAAACACTCTGAGTGTATACACGCTACTGGAGACATACTGCTACTCACTATGTCTCCAGGCCCCTGTTTCATCAACGTCCTTTATACGTCACAGCTGACACCATGGTCTCAGTGACTTCTGTTCACCTTACAATCCACAGCAGCCCGTAGTTCTGCAGAAATACTACTTATTGAGGGCCCAGGCTGGTTGTAAGTTCCAGTGTTACTGGGCTTTACACTTGGGACTCAGGACCTTGCACTTAAACTTGTTAAATAGCATCCAGCCTTTCTGTCAAGGGATTGGTGAGATGGCACAAATTTAGCAGGTGTTTGGACAGCTGTTTCTGCCTTCCCTAGCATAGAAATCGTATATTAGGTACCAGGTGTACTAGCAAAAAGTACATAGTCTCTCAGGGAAATGATGCCACTACACAGGGAAGGGGAAAGAGTAAACTGTAATAAGTGCCTAGTGATTCAAAGGAGTAATGCCAGATTCCTCTGCTCTGGCTTTAATCCCAAGGAGCAGTTTGGGTTCTGAAATGGTGAAAAATAATGGAGATTAAAAAAAAACCATTCTCATACTAAATAAATTAAAATGACATTTTCGCTCTCTAGGGAAATTTAGTACTGAAAATATGGGTGTTTGCCTGCTTAGTGCCCAGTGCATCTTGCTGTAGTTGTGTCACAGTGATCCTTAGGTCTGTAATGTGTGCAGAAATGCTTTGGTTGACTAACGTACACTAACAACCCTTCTTTCTTTACTTTTATGAATCTATTAATTTTATTTTTACTTTATTACACCAGAATAAGAGAAGAAAAAAAAAAAAGTACTGTTGTGGTTTGGTTTGTTTTTTTCCTCAGGAGAGTTCTTTTACCGGTAAGAAGGAGAAATATACAGTGTGGTGGGTTGGAAATTCCACTCCCCCACCTCTAATAAAACTTACCAGACCAGCTCAGACAGCTTGGAAGTAAGATAAAGGTATATTTTACAGCAAGCTAAGTTTACAAGCATATATACAAAATATATTTTAATGTATTTACAATTATATAGGATTTAGAAATAATACACAAATCCAATCCTCCCCCACCAGACAAAGAAGAGCCTAGAAGGGGCCAGCTCCACCTTCTCCCCAGATAGAGAAACCAGCAAGGGTCACATGTTATCAGGGGAAGGTTAGTACATGGTGTGGAGGAGTCAAAGAGGTGAAGGAACAGCAACAAAACCAGTGCCCAATAGCCAAGAGAGTGAAATTGTTTACAAATTGGCTTTTTATACCAATTAGCAACCCAGCAAATTATATAGATTTTTATCATTACTATTCTTTTACAAACAATGCTATAATTTATTTACATTCTGCACTGAACTTCCAGGGGAGTCCTGATTTCTCTTATTGGAATATTCCAATAAGCCTTAAACTACTACATACAGGAGCAGTATAACTTCTGTAAAATTTTGGATGATACTTAACAATCATCTTCTCAACTGGGTACTTCTTGCTGGCCCCACAATACAGTCATTCTCATGAGTCTTTGCGACATAATTTGGCTTTGTGTTTTCCCAGCAAATTCCTTCTACACATTTTCAGAGTCTGAATAAAAGTGTGCTTAGGAAAAAAAAATAAAAATCCTGCAGGCTCATTATTCTGTGTTTCATAAACTGAAATGTATAATATCTCTGTATCAACTTTACTAATCGTGAAAGATTGACATTTTATAGAGCTTTCCAAAGCTCCAGATCATGTAGAAGGGCTTTATTATAATCCATATTACAAGGAAAATGCAGATAAAGCTGAGAAGTAAATGGTGTGAACAGTATTTGTAGCTGCTATTGTGATGCAATATCCTGCATGTCAGCAGGATTTGCAGCTCTCCACCAAGATGTGCAAGTGAGAGCTTTGGGGCTTGTGCTTCCATGTCACTTAAGCGCTTTTGTAAATTTTCGTTGATGTGTGTGAATTTTCAAAGAAGGCCTCTCAGAGGCTCTTAAACATAGCTCTCCTGTCTGTATTTTGGAAGTTCGCTACAACTCTACTAAAAGGCTGAAAATCAAGATTACTTGACTTTCTTAAGGCCATGCTGTTTTGTTGTGATAAAATTAAATCTTCCAAAAATAAAAAGTAAAAACGTAGGTGGTTGTTGGTGGCGCTGCTGTAATTATACACATGCGCATTTTAAAGTAAGGAACAGTTTGTGGAAGACTTTGAGAGTAACTGTGTGAGGAACATTTGGGTAGCATCTATTTTACCCACAGGGTTGTTGGTTTGTTTTGGGGTTTTTTGTTTGTTTGTTTTGTTTGTTGTGGGTTTTGGTGTTTTGTTTTTTTGTTGGTGTTGTGGGTTTTTTTTGTGTGTTGAGATAACATTACTCAGCACTAACAACATTTAATAAACACAACCTTTTCAATTTCCTTCACTGGAGAAGTTTAGAATTGGAGCAGTGCAATAGCTCATCTAGTTTAAGGCTTTGAAAAAAAAGATATTTTTTAAAAGTGAGGTAATTTCAACAAATGGGAACTGGTTAGATGCAGTCTCTGCTCTTTGGTTTTTTTTCCCAGTCATTTCCCTGCTCTGCTGCCTTTGCTTTACTTGCTGTATGGTTTCCTGCTGACCATGTTTTACCTTGTCCACCCATTCCTTATTTTGTGTATTCTTCTTATCTTCATTGTACTGTACTGTTGCTGACTGATGCAATATTGTCATCTCCTTTGATTTACTTAAAAAATGTGCACTGCAAAAACAGTACCTGTCTGCTGCTGCTTTGATTTGAAAGCATGGCCCCTGTCGGAGGTCCCATTGTCCTTCAGCATTAACGGCTGGCAAATACTTTAAGGACATGCTGCTCAGCAGCTGTGGTACGGTGTATCTCTTATGACTAGTCAGCAGGATCTTCCCTCTAGACTTCAATCTGTAGGCTCATAAACTCTTTTATGGAGTGTGTAGTATCTACTGTCAGGAAGGTGACTCAGGGATAAGCAAAACTATTGATTAATGAGATTATTCATAGGTGTTTTTAAATAGGTGATCTTGTGTATTGAATAGCAGATGTAATTAGCTGTGCTTTTCCCAACAGTGAAAGTGTTACAGCAACAGAGATAACAAATGCACATCCACACTAGTGCAGATATACCTGAGGTGCTGCTGCTAATTTTCAGTCTGAGCAATTTCCCTGCTAATTTTAATAACATTGTCAGGAAGCTCATGGGAAGTTCAAGGTGAACAAGCAGACCTGAAAAGAGCAGAAACTCCCAGAGCAGCCCCTTTGCTTTGGCTCCAAGAGAAAGCAGGTGATAAAGGTCAGAGTAATCCATTACCCGTCAGAGACCAGATGTTGTCTGGGACCTTCACTGCCCTCCAGGCCAGAGTGGTTCTGTGGATGTGTGAGGAAGAGGAAGGCTGCGCAAAGCCTTGCAGCTGGGGAGGATGACAGCAAAGGACACAAAGAGCCATGCAAGGTACTCCTCTCATGTTAGTCATGGTGCACCGTCTGCTGTCCTTCTGCCAAGAGGTTTGAAGGTCTCCCAGGGAGGCAAGCCACGAGGAGGGACTGCATAATGAAGTGAAAACATTTTTCTAGCGTTCTGAATATAGATATTTATTCTGGTTAAGCTCCCTCTTGCTGTGGCCTTTGCTTTCAGATTTAGTATTAATAATGGGAGTAAGATTGAAGCTATCTTACAGTAGGGGATGCACACAGTCTTGGTGGCTTTTGAGCATTTTGATTTAACAAAATTGTTCAGGCATTGGCAAAGTAATCCATGCATCACATTGCTCACTAGTTTGCATAACTCGATGATTCCCTCAGACCTGAGCTTTGCTGCCAGAAATACCGAGCAACGGCCATTTGTCCAGAGGGGATTAGGGCTGGTTTGCAGAGGTAGCCACTTTGTAAGAACTAGTACAAGGAGGTTTTAGCAATTCTTTGGTTCATACAGAAAATCTGTACTGATTTATACATCTGAACACAAAGGTAATTGTGGACTAGCTCCATGCACATCAAACAGGCAATACAAAAATGCAGAATGCAACTTGAAGTGGAAGCCAACGAATCGGAAGAGAACTGGTGGGGATTTCATGGTCAAAAAGCCAGTTAAAGCTTTACGGAACTTTAGAAAGATTTAAGCTTAAAGCTTCCATGAAAGCTTGCAGAACATATGCTGAAGCAGAAAATTAGCAATGGTTTGTTTAGCTAATTCTTTAATCTAAAATGAGCTGTATCATCTTATACGGTTACTGTTTATAATTTGGCTTGATTACACTCGTTGGGAAAGGCAAAGCTGAGGCGAGGTAGATAAAGGGGAAATACATAGGAAACTGCATGTGACCAAACAAACAAAAAGTAATCCTGATCTTCAGGTAGTGGCATAATGCCAAGTTCAAGGACAATACTAAATAATTTTGCTTAAAATCAAATTATGGTGGTGTGATCTGCCTGCTATGCTTCACAAAGGTTTATAAATCTGTCTTGTTAAGTGTGCTTGTTTAGAAAGTTTCTGATACTGGGGGGAGAGGGTTAGGGATGGAGGGAGAGAGCTGAAAGAGAAGTGCATTTGTGAGCTGAGAATTCATAATAATTTTTTCCCCTTTTTTTCAAGAAGAAAATATTTATAGCTACAAAATATTTTGTAGCTTTTAAAAAAGCCTTAGTATATAGGATGTACCTCTATTGAATGCATTGTTGTGCTGTCCCTAAATGCATAGAACTAAAAAGCAATACTAGATGCTTCAGCAGAACCAACTGTTCAACATATGATCCTTAATCTTTTAACTAGGTGATGCGAGCAGTTGCTAATGCAAACAAGCAAGAGTGTTTTTGTCATTATCAGATATTGGAGTCATCACCTATAGGCAAAGATACTGCTTCGAATCACTGTGTACACAGTGCCTAATACACTGTTTGATTTCTCTTTATACACAGCAAAAGTATGATTAAAAGCAATAACAGTATCAGGCTAATAGCTTAGTGGAGCAAAAGAGAAGTGTCTCAGAAACACTACAACTCTGTGATGCATTGAAACTTTTCTAAAGAAAAATTCTTATCCACACAATTGAAGCAACCCAGGGACAACTGCCCGTATGGATTCTGACTAAAAAAAATCCCAAACAAACAAAATAAACCAAACCAACAAAAAACCCCAAACACCCTAACTGAAACACAATCAGATTTATATTTATCTGGGGCAAATTAATGTCCTGGGATTTCCTGTGACTGCTGCTGGATTTGCTGAAATGAGTTACTGATATGGACTCTGTTCAACCTCAGAGTAACTGGCATGATCATAGAATCATAGAATTGTCAGGGTTGGAAGGGACCTCAAGAATCATCTAGTTCCAACCCCCCCTGCCATGCCAGGGACATCTCATGCTAAATCAGGTTGCTTAAAGCCACGTCCAACCTGACCTTAAAAACTGATTTATATTGGTTTGGGGAAAAGTTATCTGAAATGTTCTGCATTTATTCTTAACACTTTTTTTTTTTTTCTCCCTAACAATTTTCACAGAAACTCAGATGATTACTCCAGAAGTATGACCTCAGTACTGGGTTATTTAATTTTCTCTGATTCTGTCATTAACTTTTGTTGTTGTTAAAAAATTTGGGCTGTTCTCAGGAACTAAATGTTTGCTTCTACTTACCAGTTGATCTTTCCTTTTAAATAATCAAGGCCAGATTGGACGAGGCCTTGAGTAACCTGTACTAGTGGGAGGTGTCCCTGCCTATGGCAGGGGGTTGGAACTAGATGGTCTTTGAGGTCCCTTCCAACCTTACCATTCTATGATTCTATAATCTGTAAGGAAAGAAATATCCTTGTTTCATACAAATATTGTTGATTTTGATGGGAGATGACAGACTCAGGAAACTCAATTTTCTAATAATTTCACTTACTGTTTTTAGGAGGAAAAGGAAATTCAGAAAATGAACTAGCAGCACTGTGACTGAGATAGCACAGTGGAGAATGAGTCTGGGATCTGGAGACAATTATGAATGGCCCAAACTATGGAAGTCAGACATGAAAGCAGTCCTTGTTAAAACAGCAGAAGAGTCTGGTTCTGATAAAATATTCTTTCTTTTAGAGCTGAAAATATGGTCCAGGATTTATGAATCTCAGCATTGCTTGAAGTTAGCAAATAACTATGAAAGTCTGTGTGTGCGCTTCATGCTAATTAGCCTGTGCTAGCTGTGTATCTGTTGTCAGATGTTCTACTAGTTGAAGTAATATGAAGAGTGCATCCAGACAATTTTCACCTGGCTTGGATGAGTAACATCCTTTTTTTTTTTTTTTTCTTTTTCTTTCTCCCCATTCTCTATATGCTTTCACTTTAGCAGTAGCAAAATACGAAGAATTGCTCATGGAAATTGCAATCACTAAGATAGAAAAGTGGAGTAATTTGCAAAAGTCAGAATTCAAGTTGCCTGTACAACCTAGATGTGACCCAGTATGTGTAGGTGAATTCATAAGGGTCCCCCAAAAAAATCAAGACCACTACCATCTCAGAGAGCCAGCCAGTCAAAACAGTTAGGTTTTGGTTAGGTCAAAACAGTGCACCTTACATCTTCTCCATGTACTTTTGCTCATCACTGTCCGTAAAGTACTTTTGAGCACGTAGTTACCCTTCAATAAACTTTAGACATATTTAAAAGGTCTAAAACATCTAAAAATGTTTAAGGAAAGCACAATATAAGAGATGGAGAACACTGTTCACATTTTAGGTCCTGCCTAATGATGTGATGGTTTGGAAGTTACCCACCCCCCCCACACTTTGTAAAATGACCCAGACTAGAACTCAGCCAGCTGGAAGTTAAGAGATGAAGCTCTATTTACAGCTCAGCACAATGTACAAGCAGATATACACACTATAGACAGGAATAGTTACAGAAATATACAAGTTAAAGGTAATACAGAAACACAACTCCCCTCCCAGAAATCAGAGACCCCAGGAGGGGCTCCCAACCACCCTTCCGCCTTCTCCCCACCCCTGTACCTTACCCCAAGGTTTGCCTTATGCGCAAGGTGAGCTTGGAGGATTGGCCAGAGGGATTAGAAGGAAAGTGGTTAGTGAGATTATTCATCAGAGAGGAAAAAGAGGCAGAAGCTGCTAGATTGAGACACTGTGCCCCTACAGACAGACTGTGTTATCTAATGTTTTGAGTTCTTTTCTTAAACATCTCAGCAAGCCTATGAGTGAAGTAGACATCACCATTGTTTTCCTTTCACAGCCTATAGTGTAATTTTCTCTATTAAAATATTCCAATTAGCCCCAAACCAGCACACCTGCCATTGCTGAAAATGTGTTAAACTTCACCTAGACAATACCACAGAGGAGAGTAAAAACAGTCATGGTATTTTGGACCCAGTGAGTGCCATGTGAGAAGATGCACAGAAAGGCACATCAGAGATTCAAATGTCGCTGGGAACATCAATGCTATACTCGGATATATAGACATATAGATATACAGATAGTCTATTTTTTTCCCTGTCTATAACCACTCTCAGAGGAAGTGGGAAAAAACCATATTAGAGTTGACAAGAGAGGAAATCCATCAGCTAACTAGGAGAAACTCAGAGAACTGACAAAGGCAACATATATGTGCTGTGAACAAATGGCAGCAGTCTACAACATTGTTGCTGTTCCCCCACACCAATCTGAGCAGGACTCTGTTTGCGTCTACTATGCAATTGTTTGCTATATTTGTCCATTGCTCCAAGGCAGGAATAAGCTGCAGTCACCATTGCATGTGCTCCAGGACACAAGTATGATGTCATTATACATATCAGAGAGGTGTTAGAGGTGCTGGATTTTCTTGCTATCCACTCAGCTACCTGCAGGATGGAAAGCTGAGCAGCTCTATAGAGCCTGTGTACCTGTCTTTAGAAGAATGTGACTCAGGACTGGATGCAGATTCATATCTCTGTCCAAGATGCTGCCACAACGATGAGCTGTGGGAGTAGCTCATTACCACAGACTTCCAGCAGCACCTTTCAACCTTCACCTTTATATACTTTTGTTCACATGTTACAGATAGAGCTGTTGCTGCAGGGTCTTTGTAGCAAAATGCAGTTTTGAGCAGGTAAACTAAATGATGAGCTAACAGCCCGGGAATGTCTCTCCTGTGTGCTCCACTCCTGCCCCCGATTTCCTCCCTCTCCCCACCAAGAAGGACCATGGGGTGGTAATTATCTCTCCTGCTCTCTCTTTCTCCATTTGCTGTCTCTTTCTCCCCGTGCCCCCACTTTTTTTTTTTTTTTTTTTTTAA
>VWZE01018395.1:83386-125426 GCA_013396675.1 Eubucco bourcierii
CTCCCTGGAGGTGTTCAAGGCCAGGTTGGATGTGACCTCGAGTGAGCTGTACTAGATGATGCTTGAGGTCCCTTTCAACCTTACCATTCTATGATTATGAAATTAAAGGCTTGTTGTAGTTTGTTTGTTTGTTTGGTTTTTTTTATTCAAAAGATGTATTTTCTCACAAGATCAGCAAGTAAAATGTTTTGAGCAAACCATCTTTAAGATAAATTAAGAATTTTCCATTTAATCATGCTTGGCTTCAGTTCTGTATCTCTGTATTGGGCTGAGCTGGAGTTAACTACTCATAGAATCATAGAATGGTAAGGTTGGAAGGGACCTCGAGGATCGTCTAGTTCCAATCCCCTGCCCTATGGGACACCTCCCACTAGCACAGGTTACTCAAGGCCTCCTCCAATCTGGCCTTGAACACCTCCAGGGAGGGACCATCCACAACCTCCCTGGGCAACCTGTTCCACTGCCTCACCACCCTCACTGTAAAGAACTTCCTCCTAACATCCAGTCTAAAGTATCTACTCAAAGTATCTTTCTAGTGCTGTGTTTTACAGCGCTGCAACTGGGTGTTGATAACACAGCAGTGATTTGGCTACTGCTAAGCCAGGCACCCAGGCTGTGTTTTTTCATTATTTTCCCATGCTGAGAATCTGAGGGACACAGCTGAGCCAGTTGACCCAGACTGACCAAAGGGACATTCTGCGCCGTATGATGCCCGCTCAGTTATAAGAATGAAGTGAAAGAAGGAATTTTGAGAAGATTGATCCATGAATATCGGTAGGATAGGTTTATTGTCTCCAGCCAGTCAGCCAACCATCTATCTCTCCCTGTACAGGGAATATAACTGCACTGCATAAGCAGGCAGTATAGATGTGTCAGCAGTGGGATGTTGCACAAATTGTGGTGCAGCAGGTGTTAACACTCCAGGGTAACTCGAGTGCAGGACCAGTATCCCTAAAAGTTTCTTGCTGTGAACCTGAGAGCCTACCAGCAGCACAAGGCCTAGGGGTCCTGGCTTAGGTGAAGCCTAAAAAACAGCATGTGCAAAACCAGCATATGCACTGGAGATGGTCTGTTGCAGTTCAGTACAGCAACAGTGGCACACCACACAGCCAAACCATCCCCACTAAGGAGCATCACCCTGTGGTACTTGAGAACATGCAATCACCTGGTGATGGAAGACACAGACACAGATGGTGTCAGGGAGTCTGAGTCTGGCTTGAATGACCCCGAGGGTCTTAACGGGCTCTGAATTCTCTGACAGATGGGGTAAAATGTTTCAGAGATTAAATCAGACTAGACCTTTGACAGGATTCTTTAGAGTGTGATTTATTAATGAGACCAAACAGTGTTTTATCTCTTGGACTGATGTTTACACTATCTTTAAGCTCTATACCTTTCTAGATGTTTCATTCTCCTCTGTCTCTATGAAGATCAATAACCATTTCTCAGTAAGTAATTTGTCTGTAAAGCTGATGTCTAAGTAGCACGTTTCTGTCAGGATTCCTAAGTAGTAGTTACCACTGGGCTTAATGAGATGTCTGTTCTGCCAGCTTGTCTCACATTTTAGAAGTAAATCCTTCTAAAGCAAAGTGTAGGGTTTAATAAACACAAACTCCCTGTTTAAAATTAAATTAAAGAAGACATTCCTTACTTTGGGCATCTTTCTGTGTTAGTGACTCGTGGCTGAATACATTCTAAGAAAAATTTTGTGATATATGAATAAAATTCTGGGGAAAAATCCCAAGTTTTGGCCATTATATTTATGCTTATGATTAGACTGACTTGAGATTACTATAGTATAATGGACATTAATTCACTGATGTTCAGAGAGACTTTATAAAGTACTGTAGGATGACTTAGGGTGAGTTTAAATGGGCCAGAAATCTCTGGATTTGTTTTAATATGTTTTTAGTGAGTTCTTGTGCAAGAGAAAACAACATTCTCCATGAAGATAAAGTCTACTTCTCTGATTTGATTGACAGGAAAAAATGTTTATGGGTTATGGCAAACATAACACCCATCTTCAAGAAGGGTAAAAAGAATGACCCTGGAAACTACAGACCAGTCAGCCTCACCTCTGTGCCTGGCAAGATCATGGAGCAGATCCTGCTGAAAGTCCTGCTAAGGCAAATGGAAAACAAAGCAGAGGTGACTGGTGGGAACCAGCATGGCTTCACCAAGGGCAGATCTTGCCTGACAAATTTAGTGGCTTTCTATGATGAAGTCACAGCGACAGTGGACAAGGGAAAGGCAGCTGATGTCATCTACCTGGACCTGAGTAAAGCATTTGACTCTGTCCCACATGACATCCTGGTCACCAAACTGGAAAAGCATGGACTTGATGGATGGACCACTGCTGGATAAGGAATTGGCTGGATGGTTGAACCCAGAGAGTGGCGATCAACGGCACAATGTCCACCTGGAGACCAGTGACAAGTGGTGTCCCTCAGGGGTCAGTGCTGGGACCAGTGCTGTTTAACATCTTTGTCAGTGACATGGACAGAGGAATGGAGTGCACCCTCAGCAAGTTTGCAGATGACACCAAGCTGTGTGGCACAGTCGACTTGCTAGAGGGCAGGGATGCCATCCAGAGGGACCTGGACAGGCTGGAGAGTTGGGCCCAGGCCAACCTGATGAAATTCAATAAGGCCAAGTGTAAGGTCCTGCACCTGGGTAGGCACAATCCCAAGCACAAATACAGGCTGGGTGGTGAATGGCTGGAGAGCAGCCCTGAGGAAAAGGACCTTGGAGTCTGGGTTGATGAAAAGCTCAACATGAGCCTGCAGTGTGCACATGCAGCCCAGACAGCCAACCGAGTCCTAGGCTGCATCAAGAGAAGCGTGGCCAGCAGGGCAAGGGAGGTGATTCTGCCCCTTTACTCTGCTCTCGTCAGACCCCACCTGGAGTACTGTGTGCAGTTCTGGAACCCTCAGCACAGGAAGGACATGGAAGTGTTGGAGCGGGTCCAGAGGAGGGCCACAAAGATGATCAGAGGGCTGGAGCAGCTCTCCTATGAGGACAGGCTGAGGGAGTTGGGGCTCTTCAGCCTGGAGAAGAGAAGGCTTCGAGGGGACCTGATAGTAGCCTTCCAGTATCTGAAGGGGGCCTACAGGAAGGCTGGGGAAGGATTATTTACAAGGTCCTGCAATGACAGGACAAGGGGCAATGGGCTTAAACTGGCAGAGGGGAGATTTAGACTAGATGTTAGGAGGAAGTTCTTTACAGTAAGGGTGGTGAGGCACTGGAACAGGTTGCCCAGGGAGGTTGTGGATGCTCCCTCCCTGGATGTGTTCAAGGCCAGATTGGATGAGGCCTTGAGTAACCTGTACTAGTGGGAGGTGTCCCTGCCTATGGCAGGGGGTTGGAACTAGATGATCCTTGAGGTCCCTTCCAACCTTACCATTCTATGATTCTATGATTATAGGGTTTTGATGTGTATTTTCATTTTAATATGATAGTTGATGTTATTTCACTGAAATCTTAAGATGTTGGAATGGAAAATAGAATTTGTTTGATTAGCAGAAGTAGTCTAACATGGCACTATGGATGGCTTCAGTCTTTTTGCATGCTGCTGTGTAAAATTGTTCAGTTTCTGCTAAAGCTAAGTAATTGAATTTCTTTCAAGACCTGGAGGTGATAGATAGATGTAAATCTGAGCATGGATGGATGATAAGAACAAACTGTATTTTTCCATAGAGCTCTGGCTTCTTCATGATGAGGTTTCTCAGGAACCTCTAAAAGTTTTTGGTCTTCCTCAGGCTTTATCATCGTCTTGTGTATGTGATGTCTTTTGACTGTTTTCTTTTGAAAATGAACCCATCAGAATGCTTTGGTAATCTTTGCTCAACCATTAGCTACAACTCTGAAATTATGTCTCTAGAGCAATACAAAGGGGAGTATTGTAGTCCGTCAAATCTGACAACTTTTTTTCCTGATCCAGTGTATGAACATTGTAGGAAATTCTAGATCACAGATTCATCTAACCAAGTGTGTTGTCTCTTGAAGTGACCGTTATCAGATATTTTGAGACCAGAGTGAGAACAAGACTCATATAAAATAGGGATTTTCTGGCACGGAATGACTTCTCTGCCCTTGCAATTCATTGTGTTGTGGCCTTGGGGTTTTGCAGTGAAGCCTACGGCAGTACCTCATGTCACATGAATGGGAGGAGAGGAAGCAGCCTAAGTGTGTGAAAAGGGATAAATGGTTGTGGACAGCAGATGCTGTATAAAACGTCATGAGAGCAGAATCCCTTTGAGTATAGGTCAGTCTCACAGACTACTGAGTACTGTGGCTCTTCTCAGCTCAGACACCTCCTGTGCTTAAGGTGTTTCAAAGATGAGACTCAGCACATGTAATGTGGGCAAAGACAACCTGATCACAAATTAACAGGGATCAAATTTTACCCATGCAAAATACCATACCAATTTATTTTGCAGGCAGTTTTACTTTTCTTTCTATACCTATCCACACATAAAGCACAATGACAACCAGCACCCTACCTACAGGACATAAAAGATAAGTTTTGATATGTAACTCTGTGGAATTTTTTCTTCTTGGAGACCTGATAGTAGCCTTCTAGTATCTGAAGGGGGCCTAGGAAGGCTGGGGAAGGATTATTTGCAAGGTCCTGCAATGACAGGACAAGGGGCAATGGGCTTAAACTGGCAGAGGGGAGATTTAGACTAGATGTTAGGAGGAAGTTCTTTACAGTAAGGGTGGTGAGGCACTGGAACAGGTTGCCCAGGGAGATTGTGGATGCTCCCTCCCTGGATGTGTTCAAGGGCAGATTGGAGGAGGCCTTGAGTAACCTGTACTAGTGGGAGGTGTCCCTGCCTATGGCAGGGGGTTGGAACTAGATGATCCTTGAGGTCCCTTCCAACCTTACCATTCTATGATTCTTCTTCTTTTTTTTTTTTTTTCCTACCATAGCTTAAAATGACTTCTTATAAACTTCAGAATTACATTCTTCACACTGTCCCATTTCTCTTCCCATTATTTTGTTCCCATGCTTCCAGCGGAGCCAAAACTTTGGTCAGTTTTATAATTATTTTATTCCTGAAGCCTAGACATTATAATTGATGCAGCTAACAATGTCCACAGAGCTCTGGGAGTATGGTTTAACTTATGCTTCCTTCTCTGCCTGTAAAGATTTTTCAGAAATGGAAGTCTACATATTGTAGCTGTAACTTAAAGGACGTTTGTTTGCTTCAGATTTTATTTCACCGTTTCCTGGCAACAGAGCAGTCAATATCTCTTGCCTTCCTATCTCTTAGTAGGTACTTAGTTGTGGAAATAAATTTCCAATGAGGCAGTGATTGTTAAATAGGTCAAATTTAGTAGAAAAAAAATTCCTATGTATTCTTTTTAGAACCTGATATTATTAAATTAGTTTTTACTCTTTCTTTCATAACTTTTTATCTCAAGCACATCTTATGTGCTACAGCATCCATATCTTTAACCAGAGATAAATAATTGCTGCTATCTTTATTGTAGCTGTACAAGGTTAGTTGCACCTCACCAGGAAAGCCTCCCAAATCCTGGTAGATATTTGGAACAGGTTAAAGCACTGTTTCTGCTAGTTCTTGCACAGGAGGAGGCTGTGGACACTAAACCCTGCTCAGTCTTTTCACGGCTTTCACAATTTGGGTAGACTCTTTTCACATTCTCCACAGTCTTCTGGAGTATTGTGCACAGTTTTGGAGCCCCCAGCACAGGAGGGACACTGAAGTGTTGGAGCGGGTCCAGAGGAGGGCCACAAAGATGATCAGAGGGCTGGAGCAGCTCTCCTATGAGGGCAGGCTACAAGAGTTGGGGCTCTTCAGCCTGGAGAAGAGAAGGCTTTGAGGAGACTTTATAATAGCCTTTCAGTATCTGAAGGGGGCCTGCAGGAAGGTTGGGGAGGGACTATTTACAAGGTCTTGCAATGACAGGACAAGGGGCAATGGGTTTAAACTGGCAGAGGGGAGATTTAGACTGGATGTTAGGAGGAAGTTCTTTGCAGTGAGGGTGGTGAGGCAGTGGAACAGGTTGCGCAGGGAGGCTATGGATGCTTCCTCCCTGGAGGTGTTCAAGGCCAGATTGGATGAGGCCTTGAGTGATCTGTACTGGTGGGAGGTGTCCCTGCCTATGGCAGGGGGTTGGAACTAGATGATCCTTGAGGTCTCTTCCAACCTTACCATTCTGTGTTTCTGTGATTTCTATTCCTGGTTGAAGAGATCTAGCTTAGACATTTATTCTTTCTATAGAAGCCATTCCATAGTGTCAATACCCTTTTTGCCCCTCTCTGAATGTTCCAGCTCTATCGTTTCCTTTCTCAGATGGAAGAACAAAAATTGTATGCAGCATTCAAGATGCAGCAACTGTGAATTTGCATAGTGGCATAGCGATGTATTCATCTATTCACTTGCTAATAATTCCAAATATTGGATTGTCTTTCTTGTCTGTTGCTGAGCACTGAGGAGCCATTTTCATGAGTTACCATAATCTCAAGCTCTCACTGCTGACTGATAACAATCAACACAGAGCCTTTCATTTTATGTGCGAGTCTAGGGTTGTTTTCTGACATGTGCATCACTTATGTGCATGAATACACATGAGCTGGTGAAAGTGGAATCCCCTCTGGGTATCCTGTGGATTTATCTAGGCTACTAAAATAAGTCGAGTTTGGAATTGGCTAGTAAATTTTGTGTCTTTTTACCCATCACTTTAGGATAGTTAAAAATGCATACTTTTAATGAAGTAGTGAGGATTCATTGCAGAATCTCCAAAATCTATGCCTCAGCTGGATAGGGGAAATGATCTTTATCTGAATGAGGAGGAAGATCAGGCTAAGATGGGGTGGGGGCTAGATGCCCACAAAAGCAGCTCTATCTCTCCCATTCTTAGATAGACAGGAAAGAGGGAAAATAAAACAAGAGACCCATGGGTCAAGACAGAAGGATTTTAATAAGGTGAAAGTGAAAGCAAAGGCTGCATGCAGAAGCAAGAGTCAACAAAGATTTTATTCCTACTTCCCATTGGCAGAGGATGTTTGGCCACTCCCTGGCAAGCAGGGCTTCAGTACCCATAGCAGTTGCTCTGGAGGACAGACACCATCAACAAATACCCCACCACATCCTTCTTTGCCTTAGCTTTTATATCTATGCTGGTATCATATGGTATGGAATACCACTTTGGTGAAGTTGGGTCAGCTGACCCAGGTGTGTCCCCTTCCAAGGGCTTGCTCACCCCTCAGTCTGCTGTTGTGTGTGTTGGAGAATCACAACCTTAGTGCTGTGTGAGCACCGCTCAGCTGTAGCTGATACACTGATGTGTTACCAACACCCTTCCAGCTACCACTATAAAACACAGTGCTGCGAAAGATGTTATGGGGAGATCTAACTGCATCTCAGACAAACTTAACAAAACAAGTAATTGCTAGTGGGGAAAGCAAGTTATCTAACACTGGCTTGTTCTGAGCCACTTACTTGCATCTGGACAGCTCTACTGCCTGAGTATCTTTTGTAAGTCTCCATTGGTTGCTGTGGAATACCATGGATTAGGTATTTTGTTATTATTATTGCAGATTCAGTTAGGAAAAAGAACTGTCTCTTGTTTTTTTTCTTTTAAGTAATCATTTGACCTTAATTCTCATCTATTCAAACCCCGTGCTGCATCACTCAAACATTGCAATGAAGATTTAAAATAAGCATAAACCTTTTTAAGTATTGTTTAGATTGGCTTCAGCCTGGTGTGGTGTGAGATGTCCCTGCCCATGGCAGGGGATTGGAACTAGATGATCCTTGTGAGTCCCTTCCAACCCAGACTAATTCTATGATTCTATAAATGTAATTCAAAGCCCATTTCCCTGCCATTATTGTTTAAAATACAATTGATATGGGAGATAATTAGAGTCCTTATTTTAAACATAAAAAAGGAGGACTATTGTTTTATCTATGGCTGAGAAACAAAATCAAAAAGTATAATTGTTTTCTTAAGGACAGTCTGGGGGCATTTGTAAATTGTGTGCATTACCGTTAAAGAAAAAATTCCATTCATTTGTCTAGTGTACACTGCCTTGTTAGATATCTCATTAGAAATTAAACAATCTGAGCATAAAAATCCTCTTTCTCTTTGAATATATTTTAGCACAGACTGTTTCACTTTCCCACTCTTTTTTTGTTGATGTATCAACAGCAACAAGTGTCCATTACCGGCTATATCTGCAAGCTTTTGAGTTTGCTCAGATCTTTCCATTTATTGGATGCTTTCAGATTTGCCATACTGATTTTATTTTTGTTTATATTGGTCCATGACATTCATTCAAATGGGCATCTGGGTTGGTTGGTTGTTTTTTAAATGAAGTTTGCCTTAAAACAAAAAATGAAGAAAAGCTATTAACCTGTCCTACCAGAAAGAAGCAAACAAGACACCGTGTGCCCAGGCATCTAGGCACATAAGTATGCCTTTTCATCTTGATTACTTCCTTAGGACTAATCGTCAAAGTAATTACTGAGCTCTGCTTCCAGGAAGCTTTGGTTAGAATCTTTGGTATATTTGGAAAGAAGAATGAAAACATGAATCTGAATACTCTTTTGAACCTGTCTGTCTATCCTCCTGTATGAATGCATTGACTTCTGCTAGTCTATGCTTCTTTTTCTGTCTCAGAGATACATGGCTCTGCTTTCCACAACATCTTAACATTTTATAAGTAAGAATGGAAAATCCTCACCTCTGCTTCAGTACTGTCTGTAAGCCAAGGTTGGGGCAACCTGCTGAGTTGTGCACTGGGAAGGCATCTCTCTGCCTATGCAAAGTGCAGTAAGGACTGAGCCACTGGGAGCCAACATCAATTCCCACAGTGTTCTCTCCCTCCTTTTGGTGGCTTAACTATCTTATTTCAGGACCTGTTCACCCCATTCTGTCACTCCTCCCCTCTCTACGGATGTGGGCTGGATTCTGCTCTAAAAATCCAGCATCATCGTATCTAGCATTCTTTTGTGAAGCAAAGGCTAACTATATTTTAAACTTGTAAAGCAGATCAATGCAAGTTAAAGGCATTTCCGAGTCTGCTTGTAAACCATTCTTACATGGCTGTGATTAAGCAAGAGTATTTGTGCCAATTTATGGTGTCTCATGAATCATTAGAATAGCTAATAATGGACAATTTGTATTCTGTAGACTGATCACAGATTTATGTTTTTGTAATTCTTGGGGATGAGGGACAAACTCTGCTGGTACAGAATGTGTCTCATCATTGTACATAATAAAGGAGCTTAAAAGTTTCAGCCAACTCATTAAATCAAATTTCCAGGAATGTAAAATAAGGTGAAACCTTTTCTTTATTCATGAGGAAAACTTAGTAAGCAATCATTTCTTGCCCCTTTGACTGTCTTTTCTGTTGTACTGTTTTTCTTGAGGGAGTACTGCTACTCAAGGGTTGAAGTGGATGTGTTTATCTTTTGAAACAATACATAATGTGGAACCTCCAAATGGTGAGCACTGTGGCAGCTGTGCAGGCAGCAACTTGGAGAAATACTTATCTGCACCAAGGTATTTCAAGCAGGGCTGATAATAAAGTGTAGTCTTTGAAGACAGTGAACTAATGGCTGGGTTATGGTATTGCATACGGATACGAGCTGAGTTTGTCAACTCTAACATGCTTGTGTCTGGTAAGAAGAATGAAATGGAGGCTTTTGAAGACCTCTTCAGTGCAGAAGGCAGCATGGTGTCCTGTTGAGATTTTCGGGCTATATTGCAGACACTCTGGTGATGATATCCCTGACTCAGACTCTAGACTTCCACCCCTATACATTCTTTGTGGCCCCTTAACAGCACTGGAAAGGCCCTTAAAGGTTCTGAAGCCACTGTCATGAGCTGAGCTGAAATCTTCTGCTATTATTCAGGTTGCAACAAGAGAGGTTTCCTGTTCTGTTGCTGCTTTCAGTTCTGGATTTGTGTGTTGGTTCTTTCCCATGGGGATGTCAATGGAGTGGGTGGGAGTTGGTTAGCTTGCTAGTTTCTGCTTTATGCTGCTACTTTCTGCAAATAGGCTAAGGTAATTGTGCATTGTATTATCTCATTTTCTCAGTAAAATCTTTCATCTCAACTCTCTGTCTCAATCTGGAGGGTTGGGGTTTTTTTGGTTTTTTTTT
Organism: Eubucco bourcierii; assembly: GCA_013396675.1. Taxonomy (NCBI): domain Eukaryota; kingdom Metazoa; phylum Chordata; class Aves; order Piciformes; family Ramphastidae; genus Eubucco; species Eubucco bourcierii. The sequence continues at coordinate 93,523 of VWZE01018395.1, forward strand.
TTTTGTGTTACTTTTCCCTGACTTCTATGTTGGGAGACAAACAACCCATTACAGCCACTTAGTGCCCAATTTCTGGGCTGTGTGCCATCCTGTGTCTCTGGAAGCATAGCACCAAAGGGCACTCGTAGGTAAGAGGCATGCTCAGCACCACACTTAGTGTTTCAATAGAGGTGAAAACAATGAGAATTAAGACAAGATTATAACTAAGTAGCTTTGCATATCCTAGGAAGCATAATTTTTAAAAACAAATCTGGATAGTTTGTATTTAGGTGCTTAGATATTTTAATCAAAACTGTGTGTGCACTTACACACACAATTTAGTGCCTACCCCAGCCACAGAATTCCCTCTGAAGGAAGTAAAGGTCCTGGGAGATGCTGCTTCAATTTCTATGCGAATTCCCTTGGTGTCAGTTCCACACAAAATACTAAGCTACATCAGAATAATAACAGCAAGAACCTGTTCCACATGTAACTATATATCATATAACTGTACTCCCTTCTAAATGATACAGTAAAGTTCTTATTAAGCCTGGGTTCATTGCTTCCTTCATTTATGTCTACAGAACAGTCTCCCTGGGCAATCATCCTCAATGAAAGAAGACAGTGAAACATGGTTTGCCTCTCTCATAAAGCTGAATCAGTTGTTTTACACACACAGAGGCTGTCTGATTTACTTTATATTCTTAAATCTCTAAAATCTGTTTTCAAATGTTATACATACAGTTGAGGTATTTTACAAAAGTACAGCCAAGGTTGTATTATCTGAAGTCAGATACCTGTGTAAGCCTTTTAATTCTGAGTGCCATGAAAATGAAGGTTTTGTCCACAATAGAATCATTTTAACCACACTCAAAAAGATATAATCATCTATTACTAGAAGACCCAATATCATTTTACAATGGAAAACAATCTTCTACAGGCAGCTGGGTTTTAATCACTTAAGTTTCAAAAAATGTATCCCTTTCATTAGAGTTGCCTTGATAATTATGATGCATAACGAAGAGTTTACTACCTCTCTTTAACCACATAAGTTAAATCGTAGTTCACATTTTACTCCAGTGGACTTGTTTAGTGTTTTGGAGCAAGTCACACATGGCACCATTATTCAGAAGATTCTACCTCTGTGCTGTTTATAAAGCTCTTCTCCAGCTAGCTCCTAAGAGCTAGACAATGCTGGTTTCAGGACCATTTTTGTAGAGAAAATCCTTCATTGGATCATCGTCTGTGTGTTTTCCCTGCAGTACTGCAGAGAAACATAGAAAACATCTGATGCACTACCTCTTGAGTGTGATCTTTCAAATGGCAACAGTTAAGACAACATGTAATAGTTGATGTAGGCCCTTGTATATCCTCTCAATATTCACCTTTGTGCTATTGCTGGAATTCTTAATAAAAAAAGACAGGGATTAAAAAAAAATCATAAACCTCAGGCTAGAACTTGCTGGAGTTCAAGTCTCAGTGGCATCCATCTTTTCCTTCAGTTGCCACAGTTTCTTATTAGCAATCGGGAATGTGTGTTCGTGTTTCTACTGCTGTTCAGCTGCTAGTGGCAGCATAATCCATTGACCTTTCTCATCTTTATTCTCACTTCTTCAGTTCAGAATGAAACATGACTGGAAATTGTAAAAGAAAAAAAAAAAATCTTTGACTTCATCTCCTTCAGTCCTGTTGTGTGATTTAAGGTAATTTCTTTGCCTGTTCTGCCACCTTTGTGCCTGAGGATGCACTGATATTGATTCTGTCTCTTATCAGAGGGAGAAGGTAGAAGTTTATAATTCTCTACTGATCTAAGTGCCAGATCTTGGGTTTTTTTTATATCCTTTTATTATTATAAATGCATTAGGGGATGAAGTTTGGCCTTTTGCCCGTATTTTGGCATATAAAATGTTGTTTTAAATATATAGGGTGGGAGGACACAGATGGCATTTGGTGACCTGACTACTAATGGCATGCATGCTCCTTCTCTTACCTACGAACAAGTGCCTAGCTGCCCTCATGTGCTCTTTAATCTTCCACACAGGGGTGGATTTTTGAGGTCAGGAGAAATTTACTTCAGTTATTACTCACTAACTTTCAATTTGAGATTACAGAAAATGGAGATCTTTGTTAGTGGATCAGGTGGGACCATGAAATTTATCCTGACACTGTTTTGGACCTGAATAAAAGTTAATCTGGGATAAGAATTTTGTATTCAGCCAGAATGGCAAAGCTATTCCACCCATAAATGAAAAGTCATCCATGAGCTAACACTTCTCTTCTCTACCCATTCTGCGTGACAGTCTTCTGACAGGGGGGGAAAAAAAAATCCCTCTTTTTAATATGAATGACCTTATAACCATGTAGGTTTCTCAATTTAGGTCAGATTTCAAGACCCTTAAATTTACACTGATAGCCATTTTATCACCCATCTCCTGAATCTTAATGGTAGTTCAAATCTATGATTGTATGTATAAGCTTATTTAATATATTGATGCATAATTTACCCCTGTGCCATCCATGTTAGGGAATTCCTTATGAGGTGCACCCTGAAAATTTAAGACCTGAAGATTGTAATGCAAAAATGAAGTGCAAAGTGGAGGGGTGAAAATATAAATGACTCTGTCTCCCCCTCATCCTTTCCTTCCATACATCTGTGACAATGTATAGTACCTGAGGGTCTATTTCATTAACTTCTGTGTCAAACAGTCTCCAAAAGCCTTATTTCAAAGCAAAGAGCCATCTCTTGGTTCATAGTGTTATTCAACAGGTATTAATTTCAAGGTTACAATAAAATGAATTTATTAGTGAAATTAGTATTCTGAAATGTGAGCCCAGGAGTTACAACCTACAAGTGAGTTGGTTTAACATCTAACAGAGTAATTTTTTAAAGCCATTATGGATATTAAGCTTTCAGCATCCAAACCAAAGTATGTAGTTAGCCACTTTGAGCCTGTAGGAACTAGGTGTGTGCATAAGCTTAGAATAAGCAGTTTTGTAACTGGAGTTCTTATTTGTATTAGAAAATCAAATGGCAGCAGTTGCAGAAAATGTTCAATGTTTTAATAACTTGAATTGTTCTTGGGCCGGCAGAAAAGTTATTGTGCCTGAAAACACAGTATCAGACCTGCTCAAAGCTGTAGGAAAACACAAAATACTTCCCTATGTTTTAAAACTTTTCTTAAAATATTTTCTTTGCGCATACATACTTTGTTGCCTGTCAATAGAAAATATTTGGAAATTAGCTTGAAATAATGAAACATTTTGCTGGACATTATTGAATGGTTCGTGGTAGCTGCTGGTATGTTGATTGGTAATTTTAATCAGCCTTTATTTGTATTTGCATTGCAAGACAATTTGGTGTCGGTGAAAGTTAATTTTTGATCTTGCTTTATTTTAGACTCTACTTCCTGATGTTTATAAAATAAACCATTGACATAGAATCATAGAATGGTAAGGTTGGAAGGGACCTCAAGGATCATCTAGTTCAAACCCTCTACCATAGGCAGGGACACCTCCCACTAGTACAGGTCACTCAAGGCCTCTTCCAACCTGGCCTTGAACACCTCCAGGGAGGGAACAGCCACAACCTCCCTGGGCAACCTGTTCCAGTGCCTCACCACCCTCACTGCAAAGAACTTCCTCCTAACATCCAGTCTAAATCTCCCCTCTGCCAGTTTAAACCCATTGCCCCTTGTCCTGTCATTGCAAGACCTTGTAAATAGTCCCTCCCCAGCCTTTCTGTAGGCCCCCTTCAGATACTAGAAGGCTACTATCAGGTCCCCTCGAAGCCTTCTCTTCTCCAGGCTGAAGAACCCCAACTCTTGTAGCTTGTCCTCATAGGAGAGCTGCTCCAGCCCTCTGATCATCTTTGTGACCCTCCTCTGGACCCTCTCCAACACTTCCATGTCCTTCCTGTGCTGAGGGTTCCAGAACTGCACACAGTATTCCAGGTGGGGTCTGATGAGAGCAGAGTAAAGGGGCAGAATCACCTCCCTTGCCCTGCTGGCCACGCTGCTCTTGATGCAACCTAGGACTCAGTTGGCTGACATGTCTGGAGGACATAATGAAAGGGTTTCTACTGAAGTCCAGAATTTAAGTTAGTGTAAATATAATTTCAGTTCATTTTTTAGAGAATTTAGGTACTTTACAGGCCTTTCTATAAAAATTTACCTGTTCTAGATGAAATAAAAACCAAGCAAAACAAAACAAGACCTCTCTTAATTTTAATTTCCTCTGACCATACACCAGAAAAATCATGTAAGCTTAATAACTGTATTTCTGGCTAGAACTAGAAGTAGATACACAACTCAGCAGGCCCAGTTTTCATGGCTTTATTAATTTGCTAATGTTACAAGTTTAACTAACAATGGGGTCTTGTAGTCAAAGATAGTGAAGTAGAAAATAAACCTCCCTTTTAGTCACAGTATGCTCACTTTGCATACAGGGTTTATAAGGAGGTTACCTTGTGCATTCAATTATTTTCTGTTCTTTTTGGAAGGTTTTTATGAATGAAATGAGAAAGAGAGAAAATGAGACAATAACAGCACAATGGCAGATTCTGCTTTGGGGAATTAGACTTTTTTTTTTTTTCTAAAACTATTAGTAATATTTAAAATTCACCTTCCACTTAAAACTAGTCTGTATTTTGATATTTTTCTCTATGCTTCCTAAATGGGCTGTCTTGTATATTGATCTAGTTTTAATTCATAAACTGGCCAGAATATGCTCCTCAAACCAGATATGTGCTTCTACATGTGTTCCAACCTTTATCTAGTTGTTAGTTACGAAAATATCTTTCTAATGCATAGAATAGCATGTTGCTTAACCTTGCTGTTTGGATAGTTTTTCACCAGGAGTTTATGTAAGGAGGAACTGACTATCTCCTAACCTGAATGGTATTACAGTGTAATTTCTAGAATTATCACATTACCTGCTGAATGAAAAACTGAAGTAATTAAATTTTTTCATCAGTCTTTCTAGGCTTCTTCATCTCTGTGAGCTCAAAAATCTGGTTTCTTTACTTGCCATGTGGCAACAGAAACATCTGGCCTTTGCAGTGGGAGGAATAGTGGTTCATGGTGTATGAGTCCGTAGCTGTTCTAACTTCACAGAATCACAGAGCTATTGAGGCTGGAATAAGACCTCTGAGATCATCAAGTCCATCTATGACCTAACACCACCACACTGACTAGATTATGCTACTAAGTGCCACGTCCAATCTTTCCTTAAACACCTCGAGGGATGGTGACTCCACCACCTCCCTGGGCAGTCCATTCCAGTGTCTAATTATCCTTTGTGTGAGGAAGTGCTTCCAACTAAACCTCCCCTGACGCAGCTTCAGACCATGCCCTGTCATCCTGTCACAAGTTGCTTGGGAGAAGAGCCTGACCCTCACTGACTACAGCTTCCCTTCAGGTAGTTGTAGAGTGTGATAAGTCCCCTCTTCTCCAGCTCCCAGCTCTCTCAGCCTCTCCTCTTAAGACTTTCCCTCTAGTCCCTTCACCAATCTCATTGCTCTCTGCTGGACCCGCTGCAGCACCTCAATAACTTTCTTGAATTGAGGGACCCAGAACTGCACACGGTACTCCAGGCATGGCCTCACCAAGGCCGAGTGCAGCAGCAGAACTACATCCTTTGTCCTGCTGGCCACACTGTTTCTGATACAAACCAAGATGCCATTGGCCTTCCATGCCATCAGGGCACACTGCTGGCTCATGTTCAGCTGGGTGTCAGCTAGCACTCCCAGGTCTCTCTTTGCCAGGCTGCTCTCCAGCCACTCACTCTCCAGTCTGTATTGCTGCATGAGGTTGTTGTGGCCAGAGTGTAGGACCCTGCACTTGGCCTTGTTAAACCTCATACCGCCGGCCTCAGCTCATCGACCCAGCCTATCCAGGTCTCTCTGAAGTGTCTTCCTACCTTCCAGCAGATTAACACTGCCCCCCTACATGGTGTCATATGCAAATTTACTAATGGCAGACTATACTTTCTTGCTTCAGGAGTGGGATTTCTGTGTGCTATTTTGAAGTTAGAAGAGCAAAAGGTAGGACTGGGTTAATCTTGATCAGCTGTGCTGTGGATGGAGTGTTACTGAGACCTGTGGTTTGACTTACCTAGACAGCATCACTGTACAATCTCCTATGGAACTTTCTGAAATGTTCATTGTCTAGGACTGAACTTCTAAAACCCTACTTCTGCCTTTTTCTACCTCTTTAGTTCTTAACTTGGCATCCACTGCATCAAACTGCATCATTGGTCAGCAGTTGGAAATAAGATTTTAAAATGTGGTGCTAAAACAATCTCTAAATGGGAAAAGGGACATTTCCACGGCTTAAAACATATTTTTAAAAGAAGCCTGTTTTGAAATTCAAAGTGCTGAAACAAGTCCTTGTCAAAATGGATTAGAGAGCGTGGAACCTGTGAAGCTGTCACAGGGCATTTGATTATGCGAATGGCCATGCTAGTTCAGGGCAGAGGTCTGTCCAACCCAATATCTTATCTCGAGCACTGCCAGTGGCAGACTGTGAGGGCAGAATCACAGACAGGACAAGCATGCAGCTGGAGCTCCTGGAGTATTCTCCCCAGCTTCCAGGGTTTGTGATTGAATGACTTTCTGAAACACAGTGTGTCTTTGTGTTTGGCTGCTTTGATAGGCATTGTAAATACGTCACAGAGTCCTGTCTATTCAGACACAGTTGGTCACTGAACCCAGCCTGCCCTACAAGGAAACATGCACATGCATGTCTCTAGGGGACTGCAGGTCACTGAGTGAGGCACAGACTGTGTTTGTAGGCACTGGTGGGAAGATTTGTGCTCGTGTTGTATTTTCCAAGATTTTAAGACAAAAACAAAGGTTTTTGGTTGTTTTTTTTTTAAGAAATTATTATGTACATAGAAGTCACACTTCCATTTCCAGAATTTGAATCCTGGGCCTCATGTACTTTCCTAGATTCTGTTCACTTGAACTTCAAATGTGTGCAATCATCTTGCCCTTTAGTTTACAGTATAAGACCAAGCAGTCATTGCAGGATACTTACCCCCATAACTGGCTGCAAACTTAGTGAAAAGGAAAGGCTTGTGGAAGCTGAGTCATATCAAGGTGAGATCCAGCTGGGTGATTTGAAATAGCTGCAGATTATTCTCTAACTCACACCAACTATTGCATCTGCACTGACCTACCTGGGCAGATGAGTTTGCAGCTGGTTTTCTCCCTCCTTAGCAGGGAGGATGTGAGAGGATTCACTTGTCTTTCCAATGTAAATAACAACAATATTTTATTGATTCTGTGAGATACTTTGAAGAGACTAAGATTGCATTCCTTTTTCAACTAATGCCTCATGTCCATTTCATACTCGCTGAATTGTTGGGAGAACAGATTTTGAGGTTTTCAGGGAATGTGGGTAAAAAGATCCTACCCTAGTTTTCTTCTCTTCCTACCTTCTCTCTCAAACATAGAGGGCTACTACACTGTGTGCACACACAGAAAGAAACTACACCTTATATAATTTACACATTGTGAGAGGATAGAGAATATAACATTAATGCTACATTCATACTCTTTTCAAGGTGGATATTAACTTCTTTTAATGGTATAAACACAAAAGCATCAAGAATAAGAACTCAGAAATCTGAAAACTTCTGTGGAAAAAGGTAGCCAAGTATGCACTTAAATAAAGGTGGTTCCATGCAGAAAGAAACTCCCTCTGCTGGAGTCAGAAATATATTTAAAAGCAAAGTATTTTCTAAATATGACCAAGCCACATGCACTTCACTGTATATGGCATGTCTTTATCTCAAGAGGTTCATAGAATCAACCAGGTCGGAAGGGACCTCCAAGGTCATCCTGTCCAACCTATCACCCAACCCTACCCAATCAAGTAGACCATGGCACTAAGTCCCTCATCCAGTCTTTTCTTGAACACCTCCAGAGATAGCAATTCCACCACCTCCCTGGGCAGCCCATTCCAATAACAAATCACTCTCCCTCTGAAGAACTTCCTCCTAATATCCAGCCTAGACTTCCCCTGGCACAACTTGAGACTCTGTCCCCTCGTTCTGTTGCTAGTTGCCTGGGAGAAGAGACTGACCCCCCACCTGGCTACAACCTCCTTTCAGGTAGTTGCAATTGCAGCAATGAGGTCACTCCTGTGCCTCCTCTTCTCCAGGCTAAATGACCCCAGCTCCCTCAGCCTCTCCTCCCAGGGCTGTGCTCCAGGCCCCTCACCCAGTATTATCGCCTTTCTCTGGACATGTTCCAGTACCTTAACATATCTCTTAAATTGAGGGGCCCAGAACTGGACACAGGAATCAAGGTGTGGCCTAAGATATACAGTGCTACAGATAAGAGTCAAATCTGAGGTGTCCATAAATGTACAGCGGAAGAATAACCTCCCTTGTCCTACTGGCTACACTGTTCTTGATTCAGGCCAGGATGCCATTGGTTCTCCTGGCCACTTGGGCACACTGCTGGCTCATGTTCAGTTACTATCTACCAGTACCTCCAGGTCCCTTTCTGCTTGGCTGCTCTCCAGCCACTCTGTTCCCAGCCTGTAGCACTGTTTGAGGTTGTTGTGGCCAAAGCGTAGAACCCTGCACTTAGCCTTGTTAAATCTCATCCCATTGGCCTCTGCCCACCCATCCAGCTTGTTCAGGGTCCTCTGCAGGGCCCTCCTACTCTCCAACAGATCGACACCCGCTCCTAACTTGGTGACATCTGCAAAGTTACTGATGATGGACTCAACCCCCTGGTCCAGATCATCAATAAAGATATTGAACAGGCCCAGAACTGGCACTGTTCCTCAAATCCTAACCCTCCCTTACTTTCTGCATTCATTACTTGTTATTCAGGGTCTGGCAAGTCACTGATTTTTACCATTTCTGAAACCATTTTTCTTTAGATTGGAAGGACTTATTGCTCAACCATATCACACTTCCAAAGTACATTATTTTATAGGTTTTTTAAAAAGTCATTGTTATTTCCTCCCCCTACCTTTTTGGAGCTTACCTCTGCAGCATCTGAAGCATGGCAGCTTAATACATTGACAGGAAGCCTTTAAGGCAGAGTTTCACACAGGGCTGCTCCAGCAGCAATTTTAAAAGAAAAAAAAAAAAAAAAGGCAGCTCCAGTTGTGTAATAAAGGGCATTCAGGAGGACATACAGAAAGGAGAAAGTGGAGGGAATGGAACAGGAAAGCAGTCATTACTCACATGGGCAAACAAAAAAATAAATCAGTTGAGAGCTAGTACAAGTAGCAATTATTTACAAAGGTACAAGGCTTTTCACACAGGCTTGGATCAGGGAAGACTTATATGTGAAATGTGAATGGTAAGTGAATTTTAAAGTGTCCAAAGTCATACATTCAAAAATACTCAGTTTTGAGGGTTCTTTAGGGTGATTCATTTTATTTAAATAAAAGACATAACAACAGCTTGTTTCCTTCCCAGCATTACTTGATTTGTGAGTTTCTTTTATCTATTCTTATAGATATAATTTATTTACCTCTTTTTTTTTTTTTCATCTAGCTGTAGACAATTACCTGAAATAATGAGGATAAATGTTCCATAATATGCAATATTTTTTATGACATCATATGTATAATTCTGGATGTGAGCAAGAAGCAAACTTCTTGGTGGTACAAAATGCCCTGTATTGGGTAGTTTCACAGCAGGCAGCCAGACAACAGAGATGTGGCCACAAACCCAAGGAGGTCTACAACACCTCCATGCAAATGTTTTCTATTATATGCTCTGGACTTTTCCATCATGTAATTTGCTAAAACTGTTTGCTAGATGGAAAGATTATGGACACTTCTGACATCTCATGCTAAAAACCTTTTCAGATAACCATTGGGGTTAGCACTTTTCCAATCTTTTGTGAAGGTAGTCAGACTGATTTAGAGCCAGGGAAGCACCACTGGGATTTGAAAACGTTTAAGCAAAGGCAGCACCACCTCTGTTTGAAGTCAAGTCCTTTTGTAAATTTCCCTGCATTGTTTTCCCCATTTTTTTCACACATCAGCTCCTATATATCTCATCTGCTCTCCACAAATGACCATGAATCTGCAAATCACAGTCCTTTTTCAAGGTCTCCTGCACTCTGAGAGCTTGAATCTACTGTGAGAGTAATAAAAACAATGCATGTCATCACTTGCAGATACCTATTTGGAAAGTTGTATCGTTATATGATGTGCAGAACTATCAGTCTTCATCTGGAAACTCCAATGCTAATACCTCAGTAAAGAAAAGTATTATTGAACCTCTGAGTGCTTAAGCAGTTAAAAATGCTATCACAGTAGTCCAAAAGAAGTCAAATGGCAGCAGGTTTTCAATGCAGGAGACATAAACTTTGAGATTGTATTTACTTTTTAAGGCAGTAACTTAAATTGCAAGGAGGAAACTAATTGCCTTGATTTTAGCAGGATTCCACTGAGAAAATATGCTGCTGTAGACTTTAATTTAAGCTGGTTTGACTTGCTTGAATCTGTCTATTCAGATTATATGGAGGTACTTCTGAGATCTAAGGACTCTTTCTAAGACACAAGAAAAAAAAACCTCAAAACCACTGAGAATTACGTTCAGTGTTTCAGGCCAGCAAATGGGAAATTCACACCCTCAGAATTTAATTACTAGTCTGCATTTTTCACACATTGCACTCAACTCCCAGTTGAGCTAGTGCTGTAGAAAATGGCCAGGTTTCTGTGAGTTCTGGATGTCTGACTAAGGAGTTGATAGAGTTACTGTGTGCAGTTCTGGAGCCCTCAGCACAGGAAGGACATGGAGGTGTTGGAGCGGGTCCAGAGGAGGGCCACAAAGATGATCAGAGGGCTAGAGCAGCTCTCCTATGAGGACAGACTGAGAGAGTTGGGGCTCTTCAGCCTGGAGAGGAGGAGGCTTTGAGGGGACCTGATAGTATCTGAAGGGGACCTACAGGAAGGCTGGGGAAGGATTATTTACAAGGTCCTGCAACAACAGGACAAGGGCAATGGGTTTAAACTGGCAGAGGGGAGATTTAGACTGGATGTTAGGAGGAAGCTCTTTCCAGTGAGGGTGGTGAGACACTGGAACATGTTGCCCAGGGAGGTCGTGGCTGCTCCCTCCCTGGAGGGGTTCAAGGCCAGATTGGATGAGGCCTTGAGTAACCTGTGCTAGTGGGAGGCTGTACTAGGCAGGGAGTTGGAACTAGATGATCCTCGAGGTCTCTTCCAACCTTACCATTCTATGATTCTGTATTTCTGAAAGACAGAGGTTAGGTTCTCAAAATTTGAAAGGACAATCTCTGTTGAATCTGGTGATAGGATATGTCTATTGGGAAAAGAATTTTCAATTCTTAGTGAGAGTTTGACCATAATAGCTGCAAGTTTATCAGACAAATTTCAGAAGAGGTTCCCTGGAACTGAAGTCACAAATAATTTTCTAGAAACTGCACTTCAGATTATGTTAGTTGGTAAAGAAAAATCTAAATCAGGGCTTAGAAAACTTATTGATGACCCTGTGATGTTGAAACTCACCAAAGAGGAGAAGTCTTTAAAAGATTTATTATGTCTTAGCTTAGCAGATTTCAAGGGTTTCAGCAAGGTCAAGGGCCTCTCTAGATAAAGGAGTTCCCCAACTTCAGTACATTTCATAAACAAATGGTTTCATTGTACTGTTGGAGATCAAATTTTGCACTAAACCTCAGCTTCTTCATGTATTGGATTTGACTTCTCTTAAGAACATTAATTACCATGGTTGCCTTTCTTAAAATATTGTTCTTTCAGATTCCAGTTTCCTTAAAGGGAAGGGTGGGAGGGGTGGGGGGGTGGAAAGAAGAAAAAATTCGGTATCTAAACTGGCTTCACCTCCCCGCCCAAAGCTCCTGCAAAACCACAGAGCTGCCCAGTTCCATGCCCAAGTTATGGGAGATTTGCTTAGCACTTGAACATAGAAAGGAGCTATTTATTAGCTCAGTATAGTTTTGGTTTTTTGTTTTTTTTATTGTGAAATTAAAACCCCCAGAATGTTAGTGGGTGCAAGTAAAAATCCAGCTTCATTTAATGTTATATCTATAGTCAAAACTCTACAGACTCTCTTGATAATGGGGCATATATATAAGGCTATGTATTAAGGAAGAATGGTGGTAGTGAGGTGTGCTGGTTGTGAGGCTAATTGGAATATTGGTTGTGAAAAGAGAATAATGATGAAGTCTGTATCATTCATCAGTTTGCTGAGGGGGATAAAAAGATAAAATGTCAACAATTTGTCCCACTCTGGTCTGCAATGCTGCTCCCTTTGGCTTCTCCTTCAACCTGCTCTCCTTTAATCTTGGCTAACACATAACAACATAAGCTTTGCTGGTTGTTTTGTTTGTCTGGGAAAGTAGAGGGAGAAAGAGAGGGTAGCTTTAAGCCCTTCTGGGCAGTTTTTCCTTGTCCAGGAGGGAGTTTGGATTTCTATATTATTTCTAATCTGTATACAAATGTAAATACTTGTAAACATATTGTGTATATATGCTTGTGTGCTGGTTTGAGGCTAATTAGAGTATTTTAATAGAGAAAATTACACTATAGGCTGTGAAAGGAAAACATCATGATGTCTACTTCACTCATATGCTTGCTGGAGAATTGTTTGGGAACAATAACCAAAACATTAGATAAGTCAGTCTCTCTCCATTGCTTGCTGGAACAGGAGTTGCTGGGGCGATCTAGCAGCTTCTGCCTCTAACTCCTCTGCCGATTAATTTTCACTAACCACTTTTCTTCTAACCCCCTTGACCGATCTTCCTAATTTACCTTGCATGTAAGGCAAATCTTGGGGTAAGGTACAGGGGTGGGGAGAAGGTGGAAGGGTGGTTGGGAGCCCCTCCTGGGGTCTCTGATTTCTGGGAGGGGAGTTGTGTTTCTGTATTACCTTTAACTTGTATATTTCTGTAACTATTCCTGTATATAGTGTATATTTTTGCTTGTACATTGTGCTAAGCTGTAAATAGAGCTTCAGTCCTTAACTTCCAGCCGGCTGAGTTCTAGTATGGGTCATTTTACAAAGTGTGTGTGGGGGGGGGGGGAACTCCCAAACCGTCACAGTTTGTAAATTTTGCTTTGCTGTAAATACAACTTCATCTTGCTTCCAAGCCATCTGAGCTTGTCTGGTAAATTTCAGTAGTGAGGGGAAAGTTCGTAACCCACCACATGAGGAAATAGTCTTCCAAGCACATCTCAGTATTAATTTCTGTTTCTGTCCCCACTCAGCTGCAGACATCAGTCATCTACCCATGCTTATGCTTACACCTTTCAGACAAGCACATCGTTCTTTCCATGCTTGAGAGGTACAAAGTACCTCATTACTACAATTCTCATCATCCTTTATGTGCTTTTGGTTTTGGTCATGTTTGAAAAACTAATTGGTGGCTAGTTTGTGTAGCTACTGCCTGTCTTGCTGATCAGCTGTAAATTACAACACAAACACTGCCAGCTTTGTCATAATCTTCTGTTACTTTTTGCCCCATAGCTAGATCTTAGTCCAGATTAAACACGGTAAAACATGTTATTCTCAGAGACTCAAGGTAGCTGCTGACAGGATGCATTACTAATAAGAGGAGATTCAGGTAAACTCTTTTTGGGATTCTGTGAACTCTTTTTGGGTTGACTTCAGGAGAGATTTCCAGCAATGTTGTTCGTGATTGTTCTTGTGTTTAGCAGAGGGTGCGTTTCTTAATATGAGTCATAATTTCTCTGTGTTTCTTTAAACATCTCTAACAAAAACTGACTCTGCATTGCAGCAGGGATGTGTATGAATAAGCCTTGCAGCCACTATCAGCCTTGAGACAAAGAGCTTGTGTAGATCAGCAACCTGTGACAAAAATAAATACATGACATAGTATATTCTACAATTCTTTTGCCTTTGAGAATTTCAGATACTTTGGCTTCTCTTAAGAAGACTCTTGAGTCTGTATCCTTTGAGAAAAGATGTAAATTGTTCCACTGAGAATAGTATTTATGTGCTTTGAATGTTCCATGGTCTTCAAGTCTTGTCTGTAGAATAAATGGTGTAGAACTGGGTTCTACAGCAGTGACAGCTCACAAGCAGAACCGTCTACTTCCACATGAAAAGCAGCAACACTGTTAGAAAATGTGTAAGTCTTTTCAAGTGGCATCTCCATTCTGTGATGATGATACATACTCTGACTAGCCTGTCATCAAGACAGATTCTGCATGGTTTAGAGATCAGATGAGAACTTACTTATCTTACTGAAAACTTACTGAAAACACACTCCTTTAGGAGTATTCTGTGAATTTCTACATTCATGACATGAAGAGATTAAAATACAGTTCTCTGTCTACAGAAAAACACTAAACACTCCTCTACATCCAGTGGATATAAACACCTCTGCTGGGACCTTTTAACATACAGTCAGAAACAACATCAGAAAAACCACTTCCTAGCAGAGTGAAGCCTTAGGTCTTTCAGTCTTTGCAGCTCCTGGCATAGGATGGTGGGAAGTTTTTTGTAATGGTGTATGCTCTGAATTCCCTCGTTGTGTCCATGCTCTTAGGGGAGCTTCTTAAATATTTTTTTTGAGAATCATCCCAACACACATTGAAAAAAATCTGTGACTTTGAGCAAACAGACTAATGTCAATCATTGAGGTCTTCAACATCCAGCTTTTTTGTTTCTACAGATTACCTGTCACTGAGAAAGTGCTGTGTTCTGTACTACATAAATATTCATTCATGGAAAGATCTTTATACAAGGCTCTGCTTATCTCTGATCCTCCTTTGGGAGCCAGTGTCACAGAAGCCTATCAAGGAGTTATAAATGGTTTCAAATTGTCACAGATGTCATCACTCTTTGAGGCTTCTTCTGGCAAGCTTAAATTATTTGCTTTATCAATTGCAAGTGAAAGGAGATTTTTCATCTTCTCAGCCGATTTTGCTAACAAGTGTGGCTTGACAGCTCAATTCAGGATGCCAATAGCTTTAATTCCAGACTTCAGAATACAGTGCCCCAGGGAACATTCTATGAACTATACCAATTGTAACTTTTAGCCATGATTTCTTTGCCCCTTAGTTTCAGGCAGAGGGATTGAGGAGAGTCTTATTCTGTGTCCTAGTTTCACTAGGACAGAATCCTAGGCCAGCCATAGCCTATGGGCCATTAGCAGTTTTGAGTCAGCCAGGGCAGCTAACCTGCATTGGCTCACAGGTGTATCCTGTGAAGCCAGCAAGGAAATTCCCATGAAACACCTCAAAGGAATCAAGGGGAGCTCTGCTAAGGAAATGGTGGAACCAGCTCCCCAGCTGAAGTGCCTCTATATGAACACGTGCATCACAGGCAACAAACAGGAGGAGCTGGAAGCACTATGCAACTGGGAAACTATGACCTGATAACTATCACTGGGACTTGGAGGAATGAATCCTATGACTGGAATGTGACTGTTGATGGCTGTAGACTGTTCAGAAGGAACAGACAATGAAGGAGGGGTGAATGCACCACCCTGTATGTCAGGAAATGGATAGAGTGTAAAGAATTGACCCTGAAGATCTACCATGAACAAGTTGAAAATTTATGGATAAGAATTAGAGACAAAGGCAATAAAGGTAACTTTTTGGTTTGGCATCTACTACGCTACCCTCAATCAAGTGAAGCCTGCTGATGGAGAATTGCTACTTCAGTTAGAGGAGGCTTTGCACACACAGCCTCTTGTCCTGCTTGGGGAACTTCAGCTACCTTGACATCTACTGGAAAAGTAGCACAACAAGCTGTAGACAATTGAGAAGACTGCTGCAGTGCTTTGATGACAACTTCTTGAGTCAAATAATAGACACCCCTGCCTGAGGGTGAGTTCACTCCGCTGTGACCTCAACTGGACTACTGTGTTCAGCTCCTGGGCTCCCAGCAAAAGAGAGACATGGACCTACTGGAGTGGGTGCAGAGGAGGGCCACCAAGATGATAAGCCTGGAACACCTCTCCTGTGAAGACAGGCTGAAAGAACTGAGGCTATTCAACCTGGAGAAGAGAAGGCTGTGAGAAGACCTTATAGCTACATTTCATTATCTGAAAGGGACATACAGGAAGGCTGGGAAAGGACTCTTGAAAAGGGCACATAATGATCGGAAAAGGGGCAACGGTTTTAAACTGGAGCATGTTGGACATAAGGAGGGAGTTCTTTACAATGTGTGGTGATTTTACACTACTCAGTGTTTGGGATTTACCCCCCAAAATGTAAAGTACCACATACTCAGAATTTGGAAGTAAAGTGAAATTATTATTTACAGAAATAGGCTAAATATAAAAGGTAATAAACACCTACATATACATTTGTACATATACAACTAGACAAAACTCCAACTAACCATCCTGCAGAAACCCAGACCCCCCAGACAAAAGTCCAGACACCTTCCCCTGCAGACACTGCAGCCTGCAAGGCCATGTTGTCTTATCTTGCTGCTGCAGTGTAGCCCAAACAATGTTTTGGTGCAGAGCAGGCAAAACCAGAGGGAGAGAAACAGTGGGAAAGCAAGCAAGCAAGCGAGAGAACAATGAACCTCAGATTATGTAGAAAAATAACAACCCAATGAAATTGGATGAATTTATCTCTCATGTTCCATTCAGCCCCCTTTTAGACCTACCCTCAAACTCTCTCAAAACCTTTATTTACAATTTGCAATTAAGACACTGGTCTTAAAACTGTAACACTACAAGAGTGGTACATTACTGGAACAGGTTGCCCAGGGATGTGGCTGAGGCACTGTCCCTGGAGGCATTCAAGATCAGACTTGATGTGGCCCTGGGCAGCCTAATCCAGTTGAAGGTGTCCTTCATCACAGTAGGGGGCCTGCAGAAGATGACCTTTGGTGGTCCCTTCCTACACAATGCAATTTGTGAATCTGTAAATCACATACTATAAACTCCATGCTCAGCATAAGTGAGGAAGTTTGCTGAGGATGTGGGGACTTTTGCTCTTGCTTGGGTTCTTCCTGACTCTGCTTGTCTTGCTGTTTCCCTTTTTCATTGTGACTGCTGTCCATTCACTGGGGCTAGTATAACTTTGTATACTTTATATTGGCATTAGTATCAGTTTGGCTGTTTCATTAACTCAATTTTAATTTATACCCATGGGTCTTCTCTCCTTTTCCTGATTTGTCTTTTCTCATGAGGTCAGGTCATCAAGTGATAGAGCAACCACTATAGTTTAGCCCCAGATATGGGTTCAATGTAGACACCCTCTCTTCAGCTGACATACTTATTTTCTGGATTATCAGGTCACTGCTTTTTGCACACTGGCACATG
The DNA here is from genome assembly GCA_013396675.1 of Eubucco bourcierii. NCBI lineage: Eukaryota > Metazoa > Chordata > Aves > Piciformes > Ramphastidae > Eubucco > Eubucco bourcierii. Next base: position 110,765 of record VWZE01018395.1, read on the forward strand.
CATTGGATTTCCTAGTGTCCATGAATCAGATTATATATATTTGGCTTTTTAAAAAACAGTATATATGTTCTCAGTGTAGTGTAGGCACTATCACACCAAAAGCTATGTTTACAGGGAGCTCTTTTTAGGGTCATTTACCCTGCCTCTCAGGCTGTTTGGCTTAGGTGCCATATTAAAGAGCCAATACCATGCTCCGGACTCTAAGAATTAGTTCTCACGTCTCCACTGAACTCTATCACATGGAGTACAAATTCTCTCAACTCCTTTACAGGTTTTGTGAGACAGTGTTTAGTATTTTTTATGATACTGGGATTTTTCTTCTTATTGCTTCATAAGTGCATACATCTGCAAGCCACTGAGTATGTCTGAGTTGAAAGTTTTCTGTTATGATGAAATATCATGAGTCGGTAAGTAACATACTTCATTCATTCTCTTCCTTCCCCTTGAGAGTATTAGAAGGTTTTGACTTCTGTGTTTCTTCCTGATAGCAAATGGATTTAGTAACAGCACTTGCATGAAGGAAGCTGTTCAGGTTTGTTAATAGCTGCTGCTTTCTGAGGTTAACAGGTTGTGTGTTCAGTTTAATTACAATTGCCCCTAGCTGGCTGAAGATTTTAATTGTTGACACAGACTAGGAGGGTCAAGGATTATGAAGCATTCACCCACTGTGAAATTCTGCATTTTGCTTTTAAGCACGTGTTCCTAGCCACAATATATGGGAGGTAATCCATTTGATGGACCTGAAAATAAATCACACTCTCACAAGAGGATGGCACTTATATTTTTTTATCTGGAGATGCTGTACTTCCTGAGGACTCCTGAGAAACATCATCAGTACCCAAATTCATAGCAAAGACTTTCCTACTAAGCACAGCTGTTTCACAGGTGAAAAATTATTAATTTTTCCCCTAGCAGTTCAGTTAATGGCAGATACTCTGGGATTTTCATACTGTATGCAGTCTCTCAAACCTGGCTCTTAATGTCAGCTAATGGTAACAATTTTTCTGCCACAGCCCAATTTTGAATTCCTTTTCATGCTGCATTCACAGAAACTGGAGACATTGGAAGCTTTCCCAGAAGTCTGTTTTCAGTTTTCTTTCCTTTTTCTCTTTTTGCCATTCGATGCTTACAGAAGTGACTGGGTGTGGTATTAAGTTAAGGAGTGTTATATCCAATCTGAGAACAAAACGTCTTTGATGTGCCTTGGTCTTGACAGCAATGCTTGATAGGCAAGAGCAAAGAAATTTGTTTGTAAGTTACAAAAGTTTGTAAGGATGTACTCCATACGTTAAAGCACATGGGGGAAGCTGGTGCAGTTCAGTACCATGTGAAGGGCTGCACAGTAGCCCTGCATGAGGAGCTCTGAAATAATTTCAGTGCAGTGCTAGGCTCGTACAATGTGACCTCCCTTAAGGAATGGAGCTGCTAATCATCCTATTCATGCAGTAGTCTCTTTGGAAGTCCCTGTCCTTGATATAGTTACCAACTCACGTGGGTGTTACCAAAGGGGTGCTCACCACTGTGTTGAGATTCACCCACAGAGAGCTTTCAAGTTAGTCCTTTGCCAGCCATGCAGCAAAGCAGTGCATAATGCATAGCCTATTATCTTGTGTGATGTCCCACATTAAGCTAACTGAAGACCTTCCTTTGTTTTCCCCTGTTTTCCAGTAAGTAGCACACAATTTGGTAGCAGCTAACTTGGAAGATGAGCAGAGAGCAAGTGACAAGAGGTTAAAACAAGGTTACAAACCTAGAGACAATGGCCTGCTGCACACACTGGGAGAAGAGAGGAGGCAGAGGGAGAGCAAGAATTGGCTGTGAACTCCCTTATACAGGGAGATACAGAAAAATAGAATCGAGTACACAATTGTGATGTCCTGTGTGCTCCTCCAAGACTTTTTTAGTCTCTCTGGACGACTTTCTTTGTGGTTATACCGATTCACTCTTGATTTCCCTTAAAATAGGTATTTCAGATTCTTTCAGTGATAGGTCTGCAGTTCTGGTGGAAGCAGAATAGCAGGTGTCTTGAGGATCACCACGAAATTGGGAGCAATTACAATGTTATCGATTTCCCTTAAAGTCTGAGCATAATGAAATTAATGTAATTCTTCACACAAAGATGTCATTGTATTCATAGCTTCACTGGGATTTATTTTTCAGCCAAAGCACATGCCTTTGTGGTACTGTGTTACAGTACTCATAGATACATTCCCCCTTCTTTGTAAACTAACCAGTGGGTAGTTCTTATCTTTAATTTTGCTTTAAGATTTCCAAAGGTGCACCTTACAAGCACACACATATTGTAGGCAAAAGCATCCCCATAAGACATTCTTGCTACAATACACTCTGCATGTCTACTTTCAACTAAACAAGACAGTTTAATGCCTTATCATTGAGAAAATACAGGTTTGAAGTTATGGCAATAGAGAAGAAGTCAAACCCTCCAGATTACAGCAGCCTAGAGCAATTCAAACAGCCCGTGTAGCTGCTTTGCCTGGGCTGGAAGCCTAGCAGATGGAAAGTGGTTTGGTCTGTAAACTGTAACTTTGTTAGAGCTAAACTGAGCCCTGGGAAAAGTTACATATGAATGCATGCATACATATGTGTCTGTTTTACACACACACAGAGTGTCAAGTAGCCCAGAATTAATTTTGTTCAAAGACTGATGATATCATTTCAGCTTTGGGGGTTTTGGGTTTTTGTTTGGTTGGTTGTTGTTGTTTTCTTTCTTAAGTGACTGTAAATCCTGCCTGATTTTATCTCTTTTTTATTCATATTTCAGGCATTGTATAAGGAGTGTTCTGAGCTTCAAAACTGCTTCCATAAACTATTTGGAACCGAACATGTTGTGTTAAAAAAAAACCCAACCAAATAAACAAACAAACAAAAACCCAAAGAAAGAAACAAAACCTACAGGCAAACTATAGCATCCCCGATGACGGAGTCCTGAGATAGCAGAGGGATTTGTGCTCCCTCTTCCGGCCACGGCCAGTCAGTGTTGGTCGAACATTATCCCGAAGCTCAGGATAGCATAATCTTTGGTATGACTGAGGTAGTCAACACGTTCATAGACTCTTCATACCATAGGAAGAAAGTTTTTCTTTGCAGTCATGATCCCAAGTTAGGGGGAGAGAAGATGACATCAACTTTCTTGCAAAGAGTTTGCTAGCATTTGGATTGGTCTGCCAAAAAGTAGTCCAGGTATATGGATGTTTATTTCAATATGTCCAGGAAGACAAATATTAATGAAACTGCACCAGTTTCAACAGAAGCTTAAAGTAGCTGAAGTCTCTCAATCTTTTATCTTTCATCTGGTCTCCTTCCCATCTTGTTTTTTCAACTATATTTTTTAGTCTTTCAGTCCTTGAAAATAGCTGTGATGTTTGGTGAAGGAAGGGCTCACAGGTTCACACTTGAAATCCTCTTAAAGTAAGCTGCACTCTACAGGGCTACCAAGTATGTTATCTCAGCTGCTAGGGCTGGGAATGTTCCCACCCCTGTGGCAGGGGAGCTGTAGGCCCTAGATAGCCACGTGGGGCTTTATGGTGAGGTTGATCATGGAACTGTAGAATTATGTTGGTTGGAAAAGACCTTTAAGATCATCGAGTGCAACCATAGACCTAACACTACTATGGCCATCAAACCACATCCTGATGTGCCATGTCCACTTGTTTCTTACAGATTACCCAGAGGTTGTAAGACCTCCATCGTTGCAGATATTCAGAAGATATTTGGATAGGATCCCAGGCAACTGGCTCTAACTGAGCCTGCTTGAGCAGTAGTTGGACTAAAGTGATTTACAGATGCCCAATCTCACCTCTACCCTTCTGTCACCCTTTGGTGAAGGTAGCCTTTCTTGTCTTGAAATTAGTGACTTAGCTGGTTGGTAATGGCATCCAACAGACTGTTGTTGGAGTGAGGATATTTTGTGGGCCCAGAAGAGCTGAAACACAGCAGATCAACCCATAGCAGTGTCTAGCAACATTGCTCATGCACCTGGTAACAGTGAAGGTATGATTGGTGTTGCTCGTGATCCTGAATCATGCTAGCAGCTCCTAGAATAGGAACTCATGATGACTGCTATATCAAGCTTGACCTCCTGTTTGCTCTGCTGTCCTTCCTCATCCTCACTAAATTGCATCATGTCACAACGAGATCAACAATGCCAGTGAGGAGACTGATAGGCTATGGCAGTTACTCCTTTGTGTGCTATTTTGGAAGATCAGTGGCAAAACTGTTGCTCATGAATTAGGCAAACTGCATGTTTTGGAAATCTCTACCTCATGTTGCATGAATTGTTCTCCAGGACAATGCACTTATGACTTTGACACCCTGGAAGGAATACTCTTGTTAGGTCCTTTCTCTGGAGCTGCCTTGCAAAACACTGCAGGAATGATCACTGACCATTGATACTCCTTAGGAAGGGTACAGCAATGAAGTTAACCATTTAAGCTTCTCCAATTCTAGGTTAATACTAAGTGGTGCTGCATGTTTGATACACATACTACAAGGAATTAAACAGAATCCCATGTCCAACTAAACTCCTGGGTTCACCTTCCACTTCTCAAAGTTACATAGTTCTTTATAGCTCCACAGTTCCTAACTTTTCTTCTCCAAAAGCTCTAGTTTAGATGCACCACTGATGTCAACACCGCATGTGCAGTTAGGAAGTGCCTGAGCCATGGTGATTAAACTTCTTTAAATGCATATCTAAACATAAATAACAAATGTGTAAGTGAAGAAATATACTGCTTTCTGCGTTTGAGAAGGGCACCTAGTTCCTTGTGATATTGATTAAATGACTATAACATACTCAGCTTCTGTGTAATTATCACCCTTGCACCACTAGCTCTGATAAAATTTTCAGAGGTTTTGGTTTGGGTTTGGTTTTTTTATAGTTTTCTACACTTTCCCTAATGAGCTGCCCTGGAATTCTGCAAGAAGAATCTTGGCTGTGAACTGCAGTCTATGGGACCCCAGGAGGTTCCAGGAAGAATGTTAATGCTAAAACATGTGAGAAGCAACTTCTTTGATGCCTGAGGAGATACTCGGTTGTTAAACTAGTCTTAAAGTGGATCTGTTGGGCTGAAAGGCTTCACAGGCACAAATAAAAAGAGGTCGAGAGATTGTTTGCATTAGGCATTGTATCTGAACACAAGGTGGCACTGCAGGAGTTAATTTTATGCTGGTTGATTTTCTGAGTTAATGGTCTTTGCAGTGCTCTTAATAGGCACACAGGGCATTTTTGCTTCCACATCTGTGTTTCAGGAATTAGTATGGGCTTATTTATCATAAAATAAATAGAAATCAACCCCAACAGCATGGCTTATCTAATCACAAGCACTGCAGATTTTACTCTGAAAAATCTCAATAAATATAATGCAAATATTAAACCCTTCCCCTACTGCCCCATGACAACTTATTCTCTCCCTCTCTCTCTCTCTCTCTTTTTTTTTTGTTTGTTTTTTAATATATATGCAAAAAATTCAAACTGTAGAGACTGAAGAGCAACCAGGGTGTTGACTAATTTACTGGCTTGCTAAGATGAACTTGTTTTATTGTTCTTCATCATTCATCTCCACTTCCCCTCTGGTTTACTTTGCCCTACCAATAGAGTCTAAGATCATTGGTGAAGTGGCATTGTTTTCATTCTACTTTTTACAGTTCTTCAAGAGGCTATCCAGTATGTGATTGGACTTCTAGCATCTATTAAAACAGACATGAGCTGCAAGTGAAAATGCATGCTTTTAGCTATTAGCCAGTCTCAAGTTTATCTCCAGGACAATATATGCAAACCTATAATATCCAGTTAGAGGTTTGTAAGTTGAAGATAAATTTACTTTACTACTGACTTGGGTGTATTTATTTGGTTAGAAACTTAGTGTAACAAGATCTTCTATTGCCTTTGCAGTTGATTTTGCTGAAGAACTTCTCATTCTTTCATTGTAGTGTTATGTGATTCTTATAAAAACACATCTGGTCACTGTTTGCTGTGTTGGATGCTTGTATTGAGTAGCTGAGGGAGAAGGATTTTACTTGTTCATTATGTAGAACACACTTTGGATCAGGATTTGTTTGGTTTGGTTTTGGTTTTTTGTTTGGTGGGTTTGGTTGGTTTTTTGGGTTTGTTTTTTTTTGGTTTTTTTTTTTTTTTGATTGGTGGGAACCAACATGGCTTCACCAAGGGCAGATCTTACCTGACAAATTTAGTGGCTTTTTATGATGAAGTCACAGCGACAGGGGACAAGGGAAGGGCAGCTGATGTCATCTACCTGGACCTGAGTAAGGCATTTGACTCTGTCCCACATGACATCCTGGTCACCAAACTGGAAAAACATGGACTTGATGGATGGACCACTCGCTGGATAAGGAATTGGCTGGATGGTCGAACCCAGAGAGTGGCGATCAACGGCACAATGTCCACCTGGAGACCAGTGACAAGTGGTGTCCCTCAGGGGTCAGTGCTGGGACCAGTGCTGTTTAACATCTTTGTCAGTGACATGGACAGAGGACTGGAGTGCACCCTCAGCAAGTTTGCAGATGACACCAAGCTGTGTGGCACAGTCGACTTGCTAGAGGGCAGGGATGCCATCCAGAGGGACCTGGACAGGCTGGAGAGTTGGGCCCAGGCCAACCTGATGAAATTCAATAAGGCCAAGTGTAAGGTCCTGCACCTGGGTAGGCACAATCCCAAGCACAAATACAGGCTGGGTGGTGAATGGCTGGAGAGCAGCCCTGAGGAAAAGGACCTTGGAGTCTGGGTTGATGAAAAGCTCAACATGAGCCTGCAGTGTGCACATGCAGCCCAGACAGCCAACCGAGTCCTAGGCTGCATCAAGAGAAGCGTGGCCAGCAGGGCAAGGGAGGTGATTCTGCCCCTTTACTCTGCTCTCGTCAGACCCCACCTGGAGTACTGTGTGCAGTTCTGGAACCCTCAGCACAGGAAGGACATGGAAGTGTTGGAGCGGGTCCAGAGGAGGGCCACAAAGATGATCAGAGGGCTGGAGCAGCTCTCCTATGAGGACAGGCTGAGGGAGTTGGGGCTCTTCAGCCTGGAGAAGAGAAGGCTTCGAGGGGACCTTATAGTAGCCTTCCAGTATCTGAAGGGGGCCTACAGGAAGGCTGGGGAAGGATTATTTACAAGGTCCTGCAATGACAGGACAAGGGGCAATGGGCTTAAACTGGCAGAGGGGAGATTTAGACTGGATGTTAGGAGGAAGTTCTTTGCAGTGAGGGTGGTGAGGCACTGGAACAGGTTGCCCAGGGAGGTTGTGGATGCTCCCTCCCTGGATGTGTTCAAGGCCAGATTGGATGAGGCCTTGAGTAACCTGTACTAGTGGGAGGTGTCCCTGCCTATGGCAGGGGGTTGGAACTAGATGATCCTTGAGGTCCCTTCCAACCTTACCATTCTATGATTCTATGATTCTATGAAATCCAGTGGTACCTCTGTTACTTTACACAAGAAGATGCTGTCAGCTCTTCTCTGAAATGTTCAGTGATATAAACGTTTCTTTGGGTTAGTTAGTGAAAAGAAGATGATAAAATATAAGCCCAAACCTTATTCTTTCACTACATTTGCTTTGGTTAGAAATTTGAAAGCAGGAAGGTTTGAGCTGATTTGGAAGAATTAGATAGATTTCCAGCCTATAAACAGTAATTTCAATTGTTATGTACTTTATAACTGCTCATGGTACTTTACTTAATTGTAAATAGAAATGCAAATAGTACATGTACTTAATAGTCATAGAATGGTTTGGTTTGGAAGGGACCTTTTAAAGTCATTTAGTCCAGCCCTCTTAAAACAAACAGCAACATCTATAACTAGTTCAGGTTGCTCAGAGCTCAGTCCAAACTGACCTTTAATGTTTCCAGGTATGGGGCTCCTACCATCTCTCTGTGTTACGTGCTCCAGTGTTTTACCACCCTCATCTCACTGGTGTGCAGGAGCACATCTCATAAGAATGTGTTAGAATGTCACAGAACTAAATGGGGTATCTAGTGGTGGCTAAGGAAGAGGGGGGAAAAAAACAAACAAACAAACAAAAAAAAAAGAGAGAGAGAATGAACACATATATGAAAGGAAACTTTGATGAAAGAACAAGAGAACCCATCTTAAAGAAAAGCCTTAGCTCAAGAGTTGACTGAAAAGTATGTTAATCCATCAACTGGAAATTACCAGACTGCTAAAGCACACAACTTTTATATGTAAACAGTAGTGTAAGATGGCCATAAGAGAAGTAAGCATCTGTGTTCTTGGAGAATGTGACGTTTTTTCCTGTGTGTGCATTGAGTCTTCACAGCTCAACCCCAACTCCTGCCCCTTGCCTCTAGACCTCAGCAAAAAAAAAAAAAAAAAGATGTTATGGAGTCAGGAGATCATTTATTGTCTGTTGCACTGTTAAAAAAAAAAAAATCACCTGGAGACTCAAAATACTCCTTTTGAGCCGGTTTGTTTTCTTATAAGTTGTACAAATGGAAAAGCACTGTTGATATCCATATTACTAACCAGCTTCCTAAAGTCATGGCACACTCATATTTTATGTTTGAAGTGGAAAGGCTTTCAATCTAATTTCAAATAAAAACTTGAGATCCTTACTTTAAATAGTTGAATCATTGCAAAATTTACTAGATTTCATTTCAGTCATGATAACACCCACCCCCAATCACTTCTCAGTAACAGCATTGTGCTTGTAATTTCTAACTGGCACCATGCCGGTTGTGAATGGTATGCAGTGATGCTATTTCACTCTTCTAATGTGAGATGAGAGGTCTTAATACTTAGATTTTTCTTTATTAAGAAATACAATGGGGGTTTCATATTGAAATAATTGTTTTCAATGGAATGACAAAAAGGATCACCACTTGCTAATGTATTCTCATAATTTATTGAACTTATTCGTGAAGTCTCTGGGCATTTACAGTCTTACAGGAAAGAAACTGAGCCTTCAAGATATTTCTAAAAAAGTCTCATGGGAGATTACCTTACAGGAAGCTAATACAGGGTCATTTTGCAAGCAATTTGATGGGAACAGTCACTGACAGAAATCACAGTTGTGAAAAACTGATCGACATTAGGAGCTTTTCTGATTATCACCACTAGCACTGTTGAATTCCATCAGTATTTGCGTAATTTGTGCCCCTTTCAAACTAAGGAGAGCACAGATGTACGTATTCTTCAAACCACATAATCCATCTACATTCAGTTGTCAAATGTCCCCCAATGACTAATATATCTGAAACAGCTCACAAATACACTCAGAGAAGAGAGAAAATGCAAAGTCAACTTTCCCACCTTGCTGGTTTGAGGCTAATTGGAATATTTTAATAGAGAAAATTACACTATAGGCTGTGAAAGGAAAACATGGTGATGTCTATTTCACTAGGCTTGCTGGAAAATTGTTTTGGGAAGAGAAAACTAAAATATAGATAAGTTAGTCTCTGTCTGTCTCTTGCTGGGAGAGCTTCTTGGGCGGTCTAGCAGCTTGTGGCTCTGACTCCTCTGCTGATTAATTTTCACTAACCACTTTTCTTCTAACCTCCCTGGCTGATCCTCCTACTTTACCTTGTGCATAAGGCAAACCTTGGGGTAAGGTACAGGGGTGGGGAGAAGGTGGAAGGGTGGTTGGGAGCCCCTCCTGAGGTCTCTGANCCTCCAAATTAATCTCATTTTAGTAAAACGAAGCAGAAGGTGGTTCTAGAAATGTGAGTTCAGTCTTCAGGTAAACTGCTGTCAGACTTTGCAAGTTTTGGATTAATAAGCTGCATGTGTGTTTTTTAACAGTGCCAATTTCAAAGCATAAGACTAGCTCCAAAGCAATAGATTTTGCAGCTTCTATACCAGTTTTTCCATGTACTGAAACAAATGGCCAACCTTGCTGGCTACAGCTGTCATATGAGAGCTATCTCAGCTCCTTACTGACTTTTTGCTCTAAAATTCAAGAAAAGAGTAGCAGAATTCCAGGCAAGAGCTTGTTAGAGCAAGCACTGCTGAAAATGAGGCCGCTTACTTGGGAGTGACAGGGGAGCAATGACTCTAGCTTGCCTTATCTGAGGATAAGCATCCAAGTCTCACTGGTGCTTGTGGTGTAGCTCCTTAGTGCTGAAGTACAGTGAAGCACAGCAGCTGCTGGGTGAAATGGGAGGTCTTGAATGAACTTAGCAAATGCTTATCGGTCTTTAATAGGGGAATGAGTAAACCAGAGTTGCACTGTTATCCCTGGGAGAGCAGATCAAGATAAATTAGCTAGAGGAATCTCATGACAAAATAAGCCAATATTCAGACCAAACTTGTCTTTGCTGAGATGTCTACTAAATCTGCAGATCTTGAATCTACAATCAATTGGGGGGAGGGCGGGGGGGAAGGGAACGGGGCACTTGAAGCGTAGAAACTAATTAGAGGTGCTGCATTTGGGTAGTCTGTAGGCATTTACAGCAATTTTGTATCATCCATAAAGATAACAGTATAGAAACTACTTGCATCTGAGTATGATATCTAAAATACATCTGCCAGACAGGTATCTGTTTTGTCTACCTGGTAAAACCTACAAACTGCAACATTCGGTCACAGGAGTATCAGTCACAAGTGGGTGTGGCAAGTGAGCAAGTCAAAATTCTATTAGAAACATTCATTTTTGTTTAGTAACTGAAGATCTCTTCATGACGGTCTGACAACCCATGCTGTCACTGTCATCTTTTTCTAGTCACCCAGAGACATCTCTGTGGATGCAGTTAGAAGCTTTCATTTTCTTGATATTGATAACTTCAGTGTAGTGGCTTTCTTTCATTATTAAGGAGTTTGGATTTGCAGGCTTGAAAGTGTTTTTTGGCATCCTGGTGTTAAAAGGTTATATTGTAATCATCCAAATTTTTGGTCCCAAGACCCTGACGTTCCTACTGTATTTTCACTTAAGGTATAAATGTTTTTTTCTTCATTCAGGGTGGTAGAACTGCACAAATTGCTACATTTGTTTGCTGTTTGTCTAGACCATATTGAATTGTAATGACAGATGCGCATGTACACAGATCTTATCCTTCCATCTTCAGCTGGCAGGGAGGGCTAGTTCTTAAAATGTGCTGGTCATACAAGTCCATTCAGGTTTTCCAAAATACACAGAGAACAGTAATATGATGTCTTTGCTGTTACTGATATGAAGCCGAAGATTTGATTTGAGGAATTGACCCATAATGGGCAACCAAGAAGATAAAACAGTAAAGAAAATAGAGAAAGGAAAAAACATTAAGAGTGGCCAGAATCTCTGCAGCTTCAGTGCTAGAGTGCAATGTTTGGATTTTGGTTGATTTTAAAGAACTGTTGATCCAGTCTATTTGCTTTCATCTTCAAAGCACTGAGTTGAGAGGAGGTGTGGCAGAGTAAAAGAATGTGAATTAAAAACTCTTAAGAAGTCCATTTAAAGGGGTTTACAAGATGTATTTGAATTTCCCTACCCTAGAATTCTCTTTTTAAGTTTCTTGTATTTGTTTCCTTTGCTTTCACAATCTTCCTTAGCAGTGGTTTTGTAAATTACATAAAATGTTAACCTTTTTAGTGCTGTACTGCTCCTGTATGTAAGAATCATGACCCTTTCTATGACACTTAATTTGCACTGTTTAAATATTTTCGTCACTATTGAATGCCCCAAATATGCAGATATTCCCTTTCCCACATCACATCAAATTTAGAAGGTGTGTCTTAGATCAAACTTTTCTCATTCTTTTACTTCTGGCCCTTGTGGAGCTGTCTTTCACAGGTCTTAAAGAGCTTATTCTCTGGGGATCAGGACAAGGTACTTGGATGTATTCGCAAAGCAGGCTCGGTTAGGTAACCATTATGGTAGCCAAACATTTCCCACCTGGGAGTGAGAATCTTGTGCACTTGCTCCTTTCTGCCCTCAGCCAGGTGTGTTGGTGTGTTTGCATGTGCGAAGTCAGGTTTTGTGCTCTGTTGCATACTTAGCAATGAGTTTGTGTTGTTGACAGCCTAGTGATGCAAACTTGTTGGGGTTCTACTTGGTGGGGTCTCAGCTGTGTCAGAGTACTAGAAGATATAGAAATGGAGGACCTCTGAAACATCTCAAAAAACAATGCAATGCCAGTGCTCTTGTTCTGCAGTCTCCACTGCAAGCATGTGAAGAGTTGCCAGACATGCATAAAGTGTTGGGCAGCCAACACTGCCCAACAAGCTTCCAGAGCAAGTGCTGTCTTAGAATCATAGAAAAATAGAATGGTGTGGTTGGAAGGGACCTCAAGGATCATCTAGTTCCAACCCCCTGCCATTGGCAGGGACACCTCCCACTAGTACAGGTCACTCAAGACCTCATCCAATCTGGCCTTGAACACCTCCAGGGAGGGAGCATCCACAACCTCCCTGGGCAACCTGTTCCAGTGCCTCACCACCCTCACTGTAAAGAACTTCCTCCTAACATCCAGTCTAAATCTCCCCTCTGCCAGTTTAAACCCATTGCCCCTTGTCCTGTCATTGCAAGACCTTGTAAATAGTCCCTCCCCAGCATTCCTGTAGGGCCCCTTCAGATACTGAAAGACCACTATAAGGTCCCCTCGAAGCTTTCTCTTCTCCAGGCTGAAGAACCCCAACTCTTGTAGCCTGTCCTCATAGCAGAGCTGCTCCATCTTCGTGGCCTTCCTCTGGACCCGCTCCAACACTTCCATGTCCTTCCTGTGCTGAGGGTTCCAGAACTGCACACACTGTCTTTGGAAAGCACAGTTGGGGAATGAGCTTTACTCAATAAAAAAGGGAACTTAAATAAAAATAAAATGACAATGAACGTAGAATAACTCTTTGAAATTTAAATTGATTACTTCCACAAGGCTAATTGCTTTCTAGAAAGTCTTTCCCATGTAGTTTAAGTTTTACAGTTTTACCAGCAATATTTTTTTCCCCCCCTATGGTACAGTTTATGCCATATCTAGATGTTTAACCTGTTTTGCCATATCTAAATATTTGACCTGTTTTTATGAGAGATAAACAGCAAATACTTTGAATATTGTACCTTGGGAAAGTTGCTTTCAAAATTAGTAAGTCTAATAATATGTATTTAGGAAAAGACATCAGGAATTAATTTAATTCCCAGAGTATGAGTTAATTTCTGGTGAGTAATGCTTCACACTCAGAGCAATTAGTCATATTTTTACATCTCCCAAAATTTATCATGATTAAACTCGCCACCAAGTGCCAAGAGTATTCAGATGTATTCACAGCATAGCAGCTTATGCTTGACAAAGCTCTCTGCAGAGCACTGTACACACTGACTGTAATCAATTACTGTAAATAAGACTTTCAAGTATTTCTTCCCGTTGCTTTGGAAGATGTTTCAGCAATCCATTGTTTCATTTTATTTGAAATGTAAAGACTTTTGGCAGTAAGAAACACAGATACTGATGCTACTGTTTAATCATCCTTTTTAAGGATTCATAGCCCTTCTTTCTGTGAGCCCATGAGTGCTCAGCATAACATCTAAGAGAAATGGGAAAATGTGGGAAATGCAACCTCTTGTGATTCGTGGGTGAGACAGAGCAATGCTGAGGAGCCTTAGTAGAACGAGGGCTATCTGCAGTACAGCAGGGCTCTGGACAGCAGTCCAGTCATCTGCTACCATCTTAGTAACAACTGAAAACCTTCAAAACAATCAGAGTTTGTTCTTGCAAACCCCAAACTTTTTATGCAGCATGCAGACTCTATGTCCTTTTTTACTGGGGGAAAAAACCAAACACAAGAATATTGCTTTACTAACGATGAAGTGTTTCCTTTGATTTTGCTACTTTAGCTTTTAAGATTAGTGTGTAGAATCATAGAATCTATAGTCATAGAATCATAGAATGGTAAGGTTGGAAGGGACCTCAAGGATCATCTAGTTCCAACTCCCTGCCATAGGCAGGGACACCTCCCACTAGCACAGGTCACTCAAGGCCTCGTCCAACCTGGCCTTGAACACCTCCAGGGAGGGAGCATCCACAACCTCCCTGGGCAACCTGTTCCAGTGCCTCACCACCCTCACTGAAAAGAACTTCCTCCTAACATCCAGTCTAAATCTCCCCTCTGGCAGTTTAAAACCAACCCCTTGCCATAGGCAGGGAAGTAGCATCCATGTTGGTGAGCAGTGGCAAGGCTGAGAAACACATGGGAATATGGACCACAGTATTGTAGAGGATACTGCAAGGAATTTGTACTGCATTTAGTAATTCCTTCTTTGTTGAATAGCAGAGAATGTTGTCCACGTTAAAATTTTGTGTTGATTTCAGAAAAAACAAACAAACCAAACAAACCAAAAAAAACCCAAGCTTTTAATCCACTTACAAGGTTAAATAAGTGTTTCTTTTACTTCATTAATCTGTACTTCTTGGTTTGAGTTTTCTGTGTTTGAAGCTTCTTTAATGAGTCATGTATGATTTTGCAATAAGCATCTTAAGCTCATAGAAATGTGCATCAGATCTGTAGCAAGTCAGTTTACATGCATGGAACATGACGATAAAAGTGGTTTTTGGAAGTGTTTATTGAGAAAGAAGCTGAGAAGATGAAATTTTAGAAATTAATATTTCACATAACTAAACATGGCCAATAAGCTTATGTACCAGGTTAGGGTGGATTCCTCCACCAGTAGAATAAACTCACCACAACACAGATTTTTTTTTTTTTTTTTTTTTATGG
>VWZE01018395.1:125447-169139 GCA_013396675.1 Eubucco bourcierii
TTTTTTTTTTTTGTGGAGTCAGGAAAAAAAATTGTAATTCTTATAGTTTAAATATAACAGTATAGGGAAAAATACAACTACTACAACAATATAATATGCTGAGGGAAGATGGGGAAGGGGTCAAGCGGTGGTGAAGCAGCAGAAGCAACAGCAGCCAAAACAGCAGCAGTAGATGTAGGCAAAGCAGCAGAAACAGTAAGGGGAAGGTACAAGCTATGCTTCCAGACATAAAGCTCTTGATGCTCCAATGAAATTACGTTAATTTATCCACTGTTGTCATTGTATGGCCTATCCCTAGGATGTTCGCCTCAGAGCTTCCACCTCTAAGTTTCTCTGTTCTGAATTTTTTATGTCTGAGGTAGCAATCTAACTCAAACAGCCACAGCTTAATGTTTCCTCTTTTACATTTCACTTCCATTTTTATATCATTTGTAATTACACATCCTAGGATTTAAATAAGCCAAATAATTGCAAGCAGGATAGTCATTGGTATACTTTATTCTGAGATGAATGTCAATTCAAGTGCAGAAAGCAGAGACCATTAAAGAGGATTATGAAAGCAAGTCAATATTTAGGCTGTTACCAGGGTCTAATAAAGCTGATTCTGAATACATTTAGCAGGTTTACAAAGTGTATTGAATCAGTGAGCTACTTGCCTACAAAATACTTAAAAGAAGAAAATTGCTGGCAAATATTGTCAGAATAACTAGCCCTATGGCAAGTCCTCCTGCTTGAGGAGTGTGTGTGCATATTGCAAAATTAATCAAATTATGTTGATACTTCCTTTAATAGGATTAAAAACAATTCTATTAATTCAAAGAGCTTAACAAAACCCTAACCTTTGTTCCCTCAGCTTAGCCACTCTAAATTCTCCTAGGCAAGATGAGCATTAAGGTGCATTTACTTGATCTTACAGCATTTACTGATGGGAAGGTGAAATACTAAGGCATGAAATTTTCCTCTGTGCCTGTCTTGTTCCCACATGCTACACTGTTGACTTTGGCTCAACAAGATCCTGTGCCCTGAACAGGAAAGTTAGATGTGGAGATATTGCAGGAGCACGTGTTCATACTGCAGTGGAAGCAGCTCCTGGCCTTGGGAGGCAGACTGTGCCAGTCTAGGGGTTCACAGGTTAGAACCTCTGAAATGAGCAGATGACAGCATGGGCAGCGAAGTTAAGGAAAAATAGTGACATTAATTTGATTTCTAAAGGCCATTTGTATTCTACAGAGAGCATGTACTGGCATCCTTTAGCTCAAGACTTAGCACATAGAAGCAATTTTAGTAGCTTTCCATCTCTCCTCTTCACAGTGGGTGCAGAGAATTCCTGCTTATACACTCATATTCCTGTGGCACACTCATACTCTGAGAAGTAAAACAACATTTTTATGTTTTCTACCATAAAACTGAATTTCATTTAGTGACTAATTTCTGTTGAATTGTCCCCGAAACTCTCTCTCTCTATTGCTTTGGAAACTTGATCTAATGATGGCTTGGTTAGACCTTCCATCTCTCATTTCTCTTCTGGGCTTTGGTCATTTTCTGTTACTAAAGAGCAAGCCCCTTTCAACAGTTAATTAGTCTAGCAGATGAATCTTGTGTGGGGTCCCCCAACTCCAAATAAAGAGAAGGAAAGGAAGGAAATAAAAGAAATTTGAATTATTCATTTCACACAGTTCTGTGAAATCAGAAAAAAAAAACCAACCTTGGAGTAAAAAAGCAATTTTAAATAATAGGTTTCAAGCTTCAGAATAGTCTTCCTATGACAGCTAAGAGATATGTCTGCAAAGCTGGACTGAATGGAAAATTAGCAAGGGAAAGAAGAATCATTCCTTTGGCATACTGTCTTAAAAGGAAGACCCCATTTCAAAAACAACACAAAACAAAAAACCAAACCCAACAAGAAAACACCCAACCAACCAATGAACAAAGAAAACACCACCAACCAAATCTCAACTAACCAAAACCCAAGAAACAAACAAAAAAAACTCCCACAAAACCCATAAAATACCACAAGCAAATCATATGAAAAAAATACAAACAAAACCCAAACAAACTTTGGCTGTTAGCTTCTAAGAATCAAATCAAAAGTAGTTCAGAAAATAGGCTTCTGTCAACTCACAAGTTACAATATTGCCCAAACTATTTGTGGCAATAAAATTATCTTGAAGCTCCTGTGAGTCTTGAAGCATGGCAACACTGATGTCTGAGGATACAATGCACCTCAGCTGTTAATCATTGATCATTGTCTAAAAGAGAGAGCTGATACAGCATCAGACACATTTGCAAAAGTCGAAGACTGTGTGTGTATCACCACCAGTAGATCACAATGGAAATGCTGTGTTTGAAGTATCCTGTTATGGATTGTTGTCAGGAACTTCAGAAAGTAACAAAACCATGGGAGTTCAGGTTGTGCAACTTCTCAGCAGATTTGCTGAGTGAATGGCTCTCTGTCCTGGTTTAAGTACAGGCATGGGAACCAAAAGGTCTGGATCTATTCATGACCATGTGCTGTGACCTTGAACAAGTCATGTTAACATCTCTGGGCTCCTGCTTATCCAGTATTATGTCTATGCTTATATAAAAGTGTAGGGAAACATTCTGTATTAACAGGACACGTGAGCAATCCACGCTGTGCTAACTGCTAATTGTAAGCTGAAGTTTCACAGTCTACAAGAAAAGGGCAAGGACACACAGGCTACAGCAGCCTGCAGAACTACAACAACAGGAGATCCAAACCAAAACAAGGGGCATTTTGAACAGAGAATGATGCACCAATCCCTTGAATGCCCTCAGCTCCTGCCTTAATGACTCACACCAATTATACAATGCACCAGTTTGCATCTTGGCGATTTGGGCTAGCTACCTGGAGCAACAGCTTGCCCCTTAATGATTTGGACCAATTGCTTTGTAAGGGGCTGGCCTGAACAGTCTGTTGGAAGGATACACAAACGGATGTTCATACTCAATAAATTGGCATTTCTTGGATCACATTGATCTGCATGGGGCTCTGTCCAGAAGCTCTCACTGAAGAAGTCCCTACATAAAAGTATTGCAAAGTGTTACTGTTGTAGTCACTGCTTAGGGAATCTTTGTTCTCAAGGCAATGGGAATGACAGGATGATGAGCAGGAGAAGGTTTGCATGGTTTTTTTCTGCATGGAGCCAGTGTTAGTAACCTCTGAGTTCATGTGTGCTCAATTTCAGTGTTATAATATGTCTTTCCTCCAAGGAGTAACTGTCACCCTGAATGCAGCTGCATCAGAGCTACCTTCTGTACACATCATCTTAAAGACTAGGGTTTGTAAGGAAATGCCACTCTTTTACAGGGCATCTTTTGGGTCCTCTTTTCAGGTCCTGTCAACCAGGACACACCTCAAGTTTCTGGCTGAGCCCACTGTATCTCCAGGGCATCTATGTGCAGGAGAGGAATGTGGAGGGATGTCTTGAAATATGTTTCTGATCTCAGCAGGTTACACAAGCAATAATGCTTATGGGACTGTGTGGGTTTATATTGAGCATTCCTCATGGACTGGCTACTCCTAGGCAGATGCTGCACATTTTCACATCCACCTGTAAGTCCCCATGCAGACAATCAGGCATGTTAGACTCCTAAGAGACCTTGCTGTAAAGCCTTAAGTCTTAGCAACCTGTATAGACTTGGCCAGGTTCTGTGGAAGTGTTATGGTTTGGGAGTTCCCCACCCCCTCACTCTATGAAAATCATCCAGACTAGACTCAGCTGGCTGGAAGTTAAGGAAGGAAACTTTACAGCTTAGCACAATATACAAGCAGATATATACACAATATACAGGAATATTTACAGAAACATACAGAAATATACAAGTTAAAGGTAAAACAGAAACACAACACCCCTCCCAGAAATCAGAGTCCCCAGGAGGGCCTCCCAACCTTCTTTCCACCTCTCTACCTTATCCCAGGGTCTGCCTTACATGCAAGGTGAGTTTGGAGGATCAGCAAGGGGGGTTAGAAGCAGAGTGATTAGTTGGGTTACACAGCAGAAGGACAGGAGACACACCGACTCCCAGAAAGAGACTCTCTCTGTTATCTATGTTTGTGTCCTTGTTTTTATAAACCTCAGCAAGCCTATGAGTGAAGTAGACATCACCATTGTTTTCTTTTCACACCCTATAATCTAGTTTTGTTTTTTTTAAATTAAAATATTAGCCTCAAACCAGCACAGGAAGTCAAGCTCTTCTCCCTATACAGAACAGATGGCAATAAGCTGGGTCTGACAGCCTGATCTAAACCAGCAGTGTTTCTGATAGTTTGGGTTTGGGATTTGTTTGTTTGTGGGTTTTTTTGTTGTTGTTGTTGGGGTTTTGTTTGAGTTGGTTGGTTGGTTTTTGGTTTTGGGGGGGGGTGTGTCTTTGTTTGCTTACTTGGGGGTTTGTTTGCTTGTTTTCTTGATTTAATGAAGATATAACCTTGACACAGGAGCTTCAAAGTCTGTGGTCCTATGGCAGCTGAGCAATGCATGCATGTCTAGTACATAATACTGTGAGCCCCTGGCACGCTGTTCGGCAGCGTTTAAGATTGTAAAGTTCTCTGCTGGAAGAGTAGTGCTGAGATGAAGCAGTGAAAAGATGCTCTCTCTGTTGTGGACACTAGAGGGCACTACAGTAATACAGACTCCTGCGTCTCAATGGTCGTGCTTGCAGCTTGAAGATGGTAATGAGGATTGACATTTCTGGGTGCCTACCTGAATTATTAGTAGCCTATCCATTGCTAGTCATACAAACCTCTGATGTTAGCAATAGAGGACTCTCAGCCTTGGTTCTGTCTTATGAAATGCATGACTAAGTAACATTATTGTGTCTGAACACAGCTAAAAGAAATGATCACAAAATCGTTTGTTCTTTTCATGACTCATCTTATTCTGGCCCCATCTTTTTTCATGCTGTGCTTTCAGATCAGCAGTGGAGAAGAGTTTGCACAGGCATGACTGCACCTTTCTCTTCTGGCTGCAGAGCAGGTGGAATCTCTTATTTTGCTTTGTTTCTAACCACGTACTTGGATAGTATTAGTTATGTAAAAGGTAAAAACCAAATCAAACCAAACAAAAAAACCCAAAAACCCCAAACCCAAACAAACAAAGAAGAACCCAAAACAAACAGACAAACCCACAAACAAAACAAACAAACAACAAAAAAAAAACCAAACCAAACAAACCCAGAAAACACCCAAACAAAAACAGCAACAACAGTGAAAGCCCAAGTCAGGGAAACTGGATCGCTGAAGCCGCTGAAAGATGACATTGTTCTTTGTGGCTCTTTGGAGGTGGCTTTTGTGGAGGAGGTAGTGGGTGATTTTGATTTTCTGCTACTCTGTGATAATGGGAAAATAATAGTTGGGATGTGAACATTAATAACTTTACTGTCTGAGACAGAGAGCTGTGAAATTCTGTCAATATTAATATAAAAAAAGCTAGAGTTATGTTTTTATTAGGCTGTTCTGCTATAGGTTTTCTTTCCTGGAGCAGCTCTAGCAGAATAGCAGCAAGAGGGAGAAAAATAAAAGGAATTAACCTGATTTTTTTTACTGCAGGGTTTTCATCACAGTACAAGAGTGGGAGGCAAAAATAATAGGAGCACACTGCCATCAGGTAGAAAATTAATAATGTAGAAAACTGCATGAGAACTCAAGCATTTGATGTCCCATGCTGTGTAATGGGAGTTTAGGTCTCCCTGGTATGCATAGTTTTCAAAGAGCAGATGAGAAGAGACCTCAGTAGCTGAAATCATTATAAATTCTGATTTTCAACCTGAAGCAAGTCCTGGAACTTCTTTACGAGTTGCAAATGTTTAGTACATTTAGTTTGTGGTTATATGAAACACCTGGAATATTCAGCTGCACAAAACATTTCACCTCAGAAAGCTGTCTTTTTTGGTTGTCTTGCCACCACCTTCAATATATTTACCCCCACCTCATTGTCATGTCGGACTGATCTTGACTGCAGCCTTCAGTTAATACTATAATCCAAAGACTAAACCCTGTCCCTTGTAGTCATGCCTGCTACTGTTTCAGCTTTAGGAGATTCAGGTCATTATTAGTTCAAACTTCTGTGATCAGAGGGTTGAATATGCTTCTTAGAATTTAAAAGCAGATCTCGATCCCTTTTCCTTTTGCAAGCACTGACAAACTCAGCTTTGTCTCTGTTAAAGAAGGTTTTGCAGATGTGGCTGTACTGGCATATTGCAACTCTCCTAAATATACTACTTACCAGGAGAGATTTTTTTGCCTGCACAACTCAATCCTTAACAGATTACAAAGTATGATATATCAGGAAAACTGTTTCATGCCAGGATGACAGCTATGCTGGGCAGTTTTCTGGTGAAGCTTCATGCTTTATTGACATTTTCTTTTCTCAGTCCTAACTGATCCAACTGTTCTGGTGAAGCCTCTGACCTGTGGGTGAGGTCTGACTATTGCTGGGGTAATACTGAGTTGTACCAGCCTGTCCAGTTCACTGGCACCCGAAGATGAGGTAGGCAGTGTCTGCTCTTCCTTTTGCAAGGCAAAGGTAGCAAATCTCCAGGTTTTTCTGATGCTACAGTCTCCTCTGGAAGAAATTAGTGCTCATGTCCATGCATAAAATGAAGGTAATATATTGGTTTTGTCAGCTTGCTTCATCTAGTTGTGAGGACACAGATTTTAGCACATAGTAGTGACCACAGGCCCCTGCTCCTCTCCCTAGCTCATGCAGAAGCACCCACTGCTGCTGCCCCTTCCCTGCCATGGCTACCCAGGCTAGTGCAGCTGACCTGTCCCCAGAACCAGCTGAACCTGCCCTTGCTAGAAGGTGCTGGCACGACTTCTGCACCCTCCCCATTCTGCTCCACCAGGATTTGTAACTTAGAATCATAGAATCATAGAATGGTAAGGTTGNGAGTCATGTTTTAAAGATTTGAGAGCTCACACTGTCCCCCTGGATAGCTGGCTTTTTCCCTACTTGCTTCAGCTTTCATTTCACTGTAGCTAGGCACAGATGCTCTGCTTTGTTTTTATGTTTCTTGCACACTGGGCCAAATGGTGATTAGCTGCTTTGCACCTGCCTTGTCATCAAAGTCTGCTAGTTATTTGTCTAACCCTCATTAAGTGCTAAGCTTAAAACTGAAGCTTTTGCTCAGATGGCGTTGCAAATGTTATTTCAGTTACGCAGTAACGTATTAGCAGCATCACCAATGAGGCAAGGTTGCTTTATAGATGAAGAAAAAAAAAAACCAACAAAAAAAGGCTATTTGCAATAAAGACACCTAAAGAGGTGTTGGTATATGTGACTTTGTAATGTCGTATCGGCATCACTGCCAGTGAAAGATGAGATAAGCAACAAAGCTTTCGTCCTACTTTTACTCTCCCACTATTTGGCCAGGGGGAGCAGATAGCCTATCTCCCAAATACTAAACTGATCACCTTCTATATTGCACAGAAGCAAGGGAATAAAGCTGATGCGTGCGCTTGATGCTGATTTTTCAACTCCTTGAATATATGTGGAAAAAACCCACAATAACAGAAATTAGTTATGGATGATGCAACATGGAGCACGTTTCCTGAAAATTGTCTCAACATAATTTCCTTGAACTGTTTGAATAACTTCAGTCCCAACTCTGTGTGGTGCTTTCATGTTCTGCAATGTAGTTTTGCTGCGTGCCTTACGTATTAGTATTGAGCTCCCACCACAATAGGGGTACCAAGTCATTTCCAAAGATGCACAGGTACTTTTCTAAACTTGTGATGGTTTGGGAGTTTCCCCCCCCCCACTTTGTAAAATGGCCCAGACTAGAACTCAGCCGGCTGGAAGTTAAGGAATGAAGCTCTATTTACAGCTCAGCACAATGTACAAGCAGAGATATACACTATAGACAGGAATAGTTACAGAAATATACAAGTTAAATGGAATACAGAAACATAACAGCCCTCCCAGAAATCAGAGACCCCAGGAGGGGCTCCCAACCACCCTTCCACCTTCTCCCCATCCCTATACCTTACCCCAAGGTTTGTCGTATGCGCAAGGTGAGTTTGGAGGATCGGCAAGGGGGGATTAGAAGAAAAGTGGGTAGTGAGATTAATTGGCAAAGAGAAGCCAGAAGCTAGACTGCCTGAGACGCTGTGCCCCAGAGACTGACTGTGTTATCTATGTTTTGAGTTCTTTTCTTAAGCATCTCAGCAAGCCTATGAGTGAAATAGACATCACCATGTTTTCCTTTTTACAGCCTATAATATAATTTTCTTTATTAAAATATTCCAATTAGCCTCAAACCAGCACACTTGTACAAGAAAACTGAGACAAACCCCTCAAATTAAGTAAGTCAGGACATTTACTATAAACTCTGATATGGTAGGTTTTGTCTCATTGTGCATGATATTGAGAACTTTGAGTGTATAAAGTTTACTCCAGTCACTATTTCAATTTCATTTTCCTCTAAAGAAATTAGCTTCCAAATAGGATGTATCTACACTAATACTGAGAACGTTTAACTCAGTAGATCATTCTTATATGAATTCCAAGGTTTTGGTCTTTATGCCAAACTGAAACAGAGTAGTAGTAGGCCATATGGAAACAGTTGTGACTTTTATGAACAGCTGATAGGATACAAATGTCTTTTTTTGTCTCCTTCTGCAGTAAACACTTAGAGAAGTAATCCAGCTTTGAATCGTACACTTGCCTTGTGTTAGCAATAAACAGCCATTTGTCAGCAATGGTCTGTTTTGAGAACTCTGTTCTTTGACATTTCAGATTTTCTTTCTTTGAAAATGTTCTTCTGTTCTCTCCAAACTCCAGTTAACTCTTCTCAAGTCATTCACAAAACAGTGAGAAGCTCACCTCTTCAAATTCATTACACCGCTTCACATCCAGAATATTAAATAATCTTGATTTTAGCATCTGCTACCCTGGAGTACTTGCCAGCACATTCAGCAGTGCCTTTTTATGGTTCAAGTATAAAGCAATGCAACTTTTCAGTCCTTTGTAACCTGGGAAGGATTAGAGGAAGAGAGGATCAAGCTTCCAGTATCATTGACCTGAAATGAGATGACAGAAATGGGACAGGAATTCAGAATCATATTTATCATAGGCTGAGGCAGAAAAGGATCACCTAGCAGATGCATAACACAGATCAACCATGGGACCAGTACACGAAACAAGGGACTGACCTCTTGGGAAGATAATAAGGATACTATCAGAGTATGCAGGGATGAAATAAGGAAATCCAAGGCTTGGAACTGAACCTAGCTAGGGACATCAAAGTCAACAGGAAGGCTCTCTTCAAGTATATAGGGGGCAAAAGGAAAACTAGAGAAAATGTGGGCCCACTGTTGGAGACAGGTGCGATGACGATGATGGAGGATGCAGAGAAGGCGGAGTTACTGAGTGCCACCTTTGCTTCAGTCTTTACTGCTCAAGTCAGCCCTAAGATAACAGGAAAACTTGTGGAGGAAGGAAGAATTTCCCTTGATTGAGGAGGAACAAGTTAGAGATCAATTAAATAAATAGATTTCCACAAGTCCATGGGTCCTGATAGGATGCACCCATGTGTGCTGAGGGAGCTGGCAGAAGTCATTGTTGGGCCACTCTTCCCCAGGACATTTCAAAGATGATGAACTGGATGAGGTGCCTGAGGACTGAAGAGAAGCCAATGTCACTCCAGCCTCCAAAAAGGGCAAGGAGGTAGACTCAGGACTTGTGGCTTTTTAGCCCAGAGCACACTGAGAGGGAATCTTGTTAATGGTCATAAATACTTAAAGGGTGAGTGCCATGAGGATGGAGGCAGTCTTTTTTCAGGGGTGCCCAGCAACAGGACAAGAGGTAATCCACAGACTTGAACATAGGAAGTTTCATCTAAACATGAGGAGGAACAACTTTGCAGTCTACAACTACCTGAAAGGTGGTTGTAGCCAGGGGGGAGGTTACCATCTTCTCTCAGGCAACCAACACCAGAACAAGAGGACACAGTCTCAAGCTGCGCCAGGGGAAGTTTAGGCTGGAGGTGAGGAGAAAGTTCTTCACTGAGAGAGTCATTGGCTACTGGAATGGGCTGCCCAGGGAGGTGGTGGAGTCACCGTCCCTGGAGGTGTTCAAGGTGTGTTTGGACGTGGCACTTGGTGCCATGGTCTAGTCTTGAGGTCTGTGGTGATGGGTTGGACTTGATGATCTTTGAGGTCTCTTCCAATCCTGGTGATACTGTGATACTGTGTGATACATTGAGAGTGGTGGAGCACTGGAACAGGCTGTGCAGAGAGGCAATGGAGTCTCAGTCTTCAGAGTCATTCAAAGCCTGTCTGGGTGCTGTCCTGTGCAATCTGCCTCTAGGTGAACCTGCTCTGTCCAGGGAGTTGGACTGGACAAACTCCTGAGGTCCCCTCTAACCTCTATCCTTCTATAATTCTGTGATCCAGGGGAAAGTTGAGCAGAATCTGCATTTCCACAGTGTGTGGATCATAAAGCAAGAACGGAAATCAGAAAGTGTGAGCAAAATAAAGGATACAGGGAACCAAAAAGCATAAATCTGCCAGGATGAAACACATATTAGGCACAGCCACATAGATGCTTCCTTACACCTCTCTCAGTTCAGTCTATTTGCTGGAAGCTAAAGCCTGCTAGCCTATAACTGAAGGCAGCAGCTGATTACAGAAGATTGTTCAGGATTTTACAGTCTCCAGTTTGAAGTACTTCCCTAGTAGTATTATAACGAAAATCTAGAGAAGCATTGGGGAACCTTTTGATTTTTTTTCTCATACTTACAAGGTGACTGAAGATGACAGGGTCATCCAAAGACTCTGTTTTCACACTGAAGGTGACACCGTCAGGTAACTGTTAACAGCGCGCTCCACTTTTAGGAACACTCACCTGATTCACAGATTCATGAAACAGTTAAGGAATGAGGGGATTTATGTTTATTTCTAGTTGAAGGGTGAAATCATGAACAGAACAACATTTACTTCCTCTGTTTAAATTTCAGTTGCTTTGTTTGAAACAAACCCAAGCCAGAAGGCTTTGAAGCTTACCTTCAGTTGGCTATTTTAAGCATTTTGTGGACTGCAGCAGAGTAGGAGGGGTATCACTGGCAAATAAGCTTTATATTTTTGACTGGGAGCCTTGTGACATTTTAATAAGTTGGATCCTTATGCAGCAGAAAGACTGATAAGTGTAACAGAATTTCTCATCTGTGATCTCCTGCTTCTGAAAAAGACACTCCCTTGTTTGGTAGTAGAGCACTTTCTGCATCATCCTTGCAGAATCAGAGAGACTTACTGGTTCAGATTCTGTACATGCTAACATCATGCAGCATGTCCAAGAAATGTACCATTGATTCTGCCTGAGGATTCATAGGCAATCATAATCATTCAAGTCAGTGTAGGCCAATTGTTTAAAGACATTTTAAAATAAAAGCAGAACTGATATTGCTGGGCAGGAGGAGAGATGCATTATTCCCATCTGAAATACTCCCCGGGTGTAACCCTTTCGCTGGATGTCCATTGGAGCAAAACTTTTCCTGAAGCATTTCATCATCACTTCAGCGCAGACACAAATCTCACGCCAGAGTTTTTCCCACTGATTCTAATTACATTTGGAACATATTCACTTCATGAAAAGATTGTCTTGGGAAACAGTTGAGAGGTAATTTCCTCTGCTAACAGCTTTTCAGAACAGCTAAAACTCAAATCCCACTTTACAGTATTTTCAGTAAGATCTTTTGATCTGATTTTAATACTGTCTGCAGTGGAAGTGTTTCTACCCTTTGCTGCTATGTAGCCTACTTCCAAACTAACTGAGGTACCCTGTAACAGCTTGGAATAACAAAACTTGGTCTACTCTTGTAAGGAGAGATTGATCATTTGCCTTCCAGCCTTACAAATTTTGTCTCCTTTTCTAGGTTTCTGGAATACAAGTATCTTTCCACCCAGAGATAATTTTTTAATCTGAGGGTCACCCAAGATGGTCAATGATGTCTTCCTTGCATGCTTTCTTTGCATACTATGAGGAAGTAAGTAATACTTGGCAGGACTGATTTCTCCCTAACATTTGGCAATAAGCACTGCAAGTTCTTGTGGGTCCTTTCTTAGATGCTAGGCTGCAGACGTGAGCAGCTTCTGCGTACCACGCTTGGTTTGTATTTCTGACTACCTGGAAGCTAGGAAAATCAAGGGACATTACACTGTCCCATATCTGCTTCAAATATAGCCTAAAATACCAAAAATCCTCCTAGGTGTATTCTAGTGAAGAGTGGTTCTCTGAATAATGGCAAACAAAACCAGGAAGAGAAGCAGAAAACAGCAGCCTGTAGTGTCAAGAGTACTCTAGCAGCATGGAAGCCATGGTTCTCTGGGCATGGAGTTGGCTGTGACAGCCAAGGTGTCCTTTAGGCAGCAATCCCTTGCCCATGGAATGGGTCTTCAAAACTGCCTAGCAGAATAGGCAGCTTAGTTTGCTATTGGTTTGTTTTGGGAACTCTCCTCCAGTTTACTGTCTGTTTTAGGTCAGGGATTAACTCCCATCAGAGCATCATAGGTGTTTCTGTGCCAAGTCTCTGCTTATGTGGCTCTGCACGAACAACAGCCACACTTGACCCCATCAAACAAGAGATGCACCTAGTAATAACCTGAAAACATAATTATAAATAAGAATGTTAAAAAAGGAAGATGAGATAAAACCAAAGAAACATGTCAAATGTTCTCAATGTCTTCTAAGCTTTTTCTGAGACATCTCTCAACTGTTGTAGCTGAGAGCTGATCAACAGATCCAGGATGCTGCATTGTCGATTAGAATAAATCGTGGGTTCTCTGTACACAGTCTCTGTGTTGGAATTTTCCTAATAGTTAAGAGTTGTCAGGATGACAATATGTATAAATTATATGTCAAAGCAATTCTAGGACTTTCTTAATAATCCATTTAGGGATGAAAAAAAAAAATCCATTCTTTCATCTGCAGCCTGGGCTGGCTGCAAATGTGCTTGAAAGATTATAATGGAGATAATGAATGTGCTTGTAATATTGTTTGAGTCTGTCTAGGTTGGACTGTGCAAAGCCTCTCTTCATAGGAGAGGTGACTTTTTACAATAGTCATATCCTTCTGCTAATTACGTTGCAGCCTCTTTCTATCTCAAACAGAATGATTTGTAATGTGAACATTTTCTCCTTTTCATAGGAAAATGGGATTTACATATTATGAAAGGCAATACCTGTATATAATTTTGATCTTACAAATGTACTTACAAGAAAGACACATAGCCAGACAGAAAAACTATTAAAAAGTTTGTTCTTTCTCTGACTTCTGTCACAGTTATTTGGAACACTGATCACATTAAGTTAGATCACTAAGTTTAATGAAAGAGTGTTCTAACAGTATTTCTGTATTCTAAACTGAAGTAGCACAGTCCCCCAAAGCTACAAAATTATAATTTATTTCATTACATTTCACTATTGTGGACAGTTTTGGACAAACTGTCATGGATCAGCTTCAGCAGCTTCAGCAGGGAAAAGACTAGAGTTATAGATAAGTTCCAGAATGAAGAGAGGAT
Organism: Eubucco bourcierii; assembly: GCA_013396675.1. Taxonomy (NCBI): domain Eukaryota; kingdom Metazoa; phylum Chordata; class Aves; order Piciformes; family Ramphastidae; genus Eubucco; species Eubucco bourcierii. The sequence goes on from VWZE01018395.1 coordinate 138,984, forward strand.
GGAAAGGCAAAAGTATTTAATTTGAAAGAGTATTAAGTAGCAGAGAGCAAGATGAGTAAAGATGAAATGAAAAAAAAAAAAAAAAAAAGGTTTAGAGACCATGTTTCAGACTTTTCCTGTTTGAATTTTCTCAGGGGAAAAAAATAATCTTGATTATTTACCTAGTGAAATAGATAGGCAGCAGCTGTGAAACTGGGAGCTGACTCATCCATGTGGAGCAAACTAACCTGAGGGACTCCTGCAGTGAAAAAATATATTGAGATAGTAAGTTCTGTAGGACTTGGGAGAGAATGGGACTTTCTGAGTGGAGTTACACTGCTACTCCCAACAATGTCAAGTGACAGAATGGAAAGTGTGTGCTCTAGGGCTATATCAAATAGATGACGTGGGAGGAAGGAGGCTAATCAGTGTGAGTAAAGTACTGATGTACATACACAGCTTTAAATATCTACTTAAACCCACTCAGCAAATCACTTTGTAAGCAGATACAGAGCTCTGAAAATGTCAAGTCAGTTGAAATTGAAGCTTCCTTACTTGGCATTTTGATTGTGTGCCTGGACACTTTTCCAGGCATGAGGCCTGGAACTGAAACACACCGAGGAGTAATGTCAGCAGGAAGCATACTATCTGTGAAATTATAAACCATGCAATACAGCAGAAAAACCCATAACCCATATATATCAAAAGATGTAACATTTAAAACCAGTCCTCCCACTGCCATTTCCCTGGCTTCAGCTAATGAAGCATTCAGCTTACTAATATATCACAGTATCACAGTATCGCAAGGGTTGGAAGAGACCTCAGAGATCATCAAGTCCAACCCATCATCACAGCCCTCAAGATTAGACCGTGGCACTAAGTGCCATGTCCAAACGTGCCTTGAACGCCTCCAGGGATGGTGACTCCACCACCTCCCCGGGCAGCCCATTCCAGTGACAAATTACTCTCTCAGTGAAGAACTTTCTCCTCACCTCCAGCCTAAACTTGCCCTGGCGCAGCCTGAGACTGTGTCCTCTAGTTCTGTCACTGGTTGCCTGAGAGAAGAAGGTAACCTCCTCCTGGCCACAACCACCCTTCAGGTAGTTGTAGACAGCAATAAGGTCCCCCCTGAGCCTCCTCTTCTCCAGGCTAAACAATCCCAGCTCCCTCAGCCTCTCCTCATAGGGCTTGTGCTCCAGGCCTCTCACCAGCCTCGTTGCCCTTCTCTGGACACATTCAAGTACCTCAATGTCCTTTTAAAATTGAGGGGCCCAGAACTGGACACAGTACTCAAGGTGTGGCCTGACCAGTGCAGACTATTATCAGGAATCCGGGTATTTTACTGACTGGGAAATAAAAGATTTATAACATGCTAATTTCTGTAATTATAATAGAAACAATTTTGTGCTATGCTTACTTTCCTTTATTCTTGTGAATGTGAGGGACAGTTCAAGTCATTCTTGGCATCTATGGCAAGCCCCTAAAGTTCCTTCACATTGAAATATAAGCTGAAATTCTGAAAAGAAGAAAGAAAACATGATAAAATAGGCCCTTGGTTAAAATTAATAATAAACCGTTCTGATGCATTCTTATGTATTTTCCAGTTACTTTTCATTTTACATCCAGGTATATTTTGACAAGTCCTTATTCAGCTTCTCTCTTAGGCTTTGAATTCTCATAATCTTCCTTAGTGCTGAACAGCAAAAAAATTTCCTGCAAACCCAGAGGATCTTCTCTGTTCCCTTTCATCATCTGTATTATTTGCAGCAGAAGTAGCAGTGATTCTAATTATAGAATTTCTGTGGTCATTAACATTTTATAAATGATCTGTTTCTTCTCTCAAATGAGCCTATTCCAACAGCAAATAGTCCCACATTCCCCACTATTACTGACAAATTTTTAAGAATTTGTCATTCTGTACCCAGTGGACTTGCAAAGAACCTCTCTTTCCCCATTTGGTATATTCAAAGGCACCACTTTTCTGTTAATTTCTTTTTTAAAATATAGCTTGTTAATGGTTGTATGCAGTATATAAGCAGGCAGGAGAATAACATAATGTTAGTATCCAAGTGACAAAAGGAACAGTAATAATTTCTGTTTGTTCTTCACCTTTCACCCCAAAGTTTTCTAAATACTAAAAAAAAAAGAAACATAACAAACAAACCATAAACTCAGGATGCTCATAACTCTCTGCACTGATCAGGCAGCCATTGGCAGTCATTTTGGGTGGCAAATTTTGTCTGGATGCATTGTGCTTCTTTTGAAGAAAACATAATTTCTCCAGGTGAAACACAGAAAAAAACCACAGGAATTTAAAATGCTTTCCTAAACCTCACACTAAATGTGGTGAAGTGAATGAAAAGACAGATAGGAAAGGCAGAACAGACCTGGTTGTTGCCATTACATAGTGACATCACACCAGTATTTACAGCAAGGTCTTCAGAGACTTTTAGTGATTTCTGCCAATGCACAAAAATCCAATTTTGAAACCACAAATTATCTACAAGTGAGACAAGGCAGCTTGTTGTATAGGTCTGCACACTGAAATGCAGTCATTTTCCCCATGATGTCTGCTCAGTTAACGACTCTTTTTCTGTCATAAATAAATACATAGCACGCACACACACACAAGCAACCAAACAAACACATCCACAAACAACAAGCAAAGCTCCACACACACCCCTACCCCTACCCCCCATCTGGTTAATGGGAAGAAGGGTAAAAATTGCTGTGAAATAATGTCCTGTCATGGGTAAGATCCCAATGTCTGCCTGACCCAGAGCTCAGATTTCTTACTGTAACTATTTGGCAAAATTACCATTTGCCTCTTTTTCCAGTGCCCCAATAAGAATTTGCTCTGGCACAAGCTCAGAAAATTGAAATAATTAAATACTTTAATTTATTAATTCAATAGATACAACAGGTTTAGGACTGTTAGTGATAAAGGCACTAAATGCAAATGATCTCAGGTTAATGAATCCTGGGTAACATCCAACAAAATCAGAGAGTCAGTAGCTTCAATATGTAATTGAAATGCAGCAAAGTTCAGATGTATATTGAAGGTGGAGTTCTCATGAAGAAGGGTGGCTCTGTCTTGGATGGAGGAAAAGGAATACAGCCTGTTGATTGTTCTCATCTCCATCTTCCTCTTCCAGCTGCAGATGCTGGTGTTGGTGCTGGCCATGCTGCACTCCAGCTGGTTCTGCAACCAGTGTCAGTGTCTCTGCATACCCAGACATATTCCTCTCACGGGTTTCACAGTATCACCAAGGTTGGAAGAGACCTCAAAGATCATCAAGTCCAACCCACTACCACAGACCTCAAGACTAGACCATGGCACCAAGTGACACATCCAAACCCGCCTTGAACACCTCCAGGGACAGTTACTCCACCACCTCCCTGGGCAGCCCATTCCGGTAGCCAATGACTCTCTCAGTGGAGAACTTTCTACTCGCCTCCAGCCTAAACTTCCCCTGGCGTAGCCTGAGACTGTGTCCTCTTGTTCTGGTGCTGGTTGCCTGAGAGAAGAAGGTAACCTCTGCCTGGCTACAACCACCCTTCAGGTAGTTGTAGACAGCAAGAAAGTCCCCCCTGAGCCTCTTCGTCTCCAGGCTAAACAATCCCAGCTCCCTCAACCTCTCTTCATAGGGCTTGTGCTCAAGGCCTGTCACCAGCCTCGTTGCCCTTCTCTGGACACGCTCAAGCACCTCAATGTCCTTCTTAAATTGAGGGGTCCAGAACTGGACACAGTACTCAAGGTGTGGCCTAAGTAGTGCAGAGTACAGGGGGAGAATGACATCCCTGCTCCTGCTGGTTTACACTCTAGCTTAGGCTGTCTCTATCTTCTAGATGATGCTTAGCATGATTTAGGAGGAGACTTGCATAACATAGTTGTATATGTTGAACATATATTCAGGTTTGGTCATTAACATATTGAGGTGTGTCAACTTTAATATTGAAATGGCAGTTAATTAAGCAAAGGTCTTCACTAGGGCACCCTGGCCCTCAAAATCTGTTTTGAAGTTGGATGTTTATGTTGTTTTAGCCTTACTTCACCATTTTTAGCCAAAACAGGGCTGTCTTATCTGCGTAAGACTCCCTCCTTCAGGTCTTTGGCAGGCCAGCTTCACAGATCTTCACTTAACACAAACACTTGCTGATTGTAAATTACTTTGGTCCCTGTAAACTAGGCAGGTATCCCACAACAGGTTTATTTTCACTTTGCATACAATGACCCAGGAAGGGAGCGGTGGGTAGGAATGGAGTATACACACCACAGTGTATATATATATCCAGTGAATGGAGGCTGCTGAACACTGTTTCTCATGGTATTCAATGATTAAAGCATGTGATGAATGCATGACATTACTTTTTATTGGTGAGATGTTTAATGTTCTCCCTGATTAGCAATAAAATACGACAAAGTTCTGTTTGATAAGATATAGGGAGATAAGGATGTAGTGATATAAAATAAATTAGTTTGGCTCAATGCTAACATAGTTGCAATGATCAGATTGAAAGTCATTATCAAGGCTTCACTAAGAAATAATAACTGTCAGAATAATGACAGAAATAATAACTGTTGTATGATCCTCCACAAGATAAAGAAGGCTGCTTTCTTAAGCAAAAGTACTTAAACCAGTCCTGCTGCTTAGGGATTTAGACTTCTAGCAAGACATTAACTGGCAGTTAAATTGAGTGAAGCTTAATGTGGGTGGTATAGATTGTGTAAAGTGCAGCTTATTTTCTTATCTTTATGTATATTATACACTACCAGAGGATGGAGAGCAGGATTAGAACTCTTTAAAATACATTGCATTAACCTATCTGAAGTGAAAAGTATTATTATTATTCCTGATTTATGTACACTGAAACATAGAAATTAAGGGCTGTGGTCCATCTAAATGTATTCCTCTAAATGCTAGAGCTACCCTTTGAGGGATTTCTTTGTAGTACTTCTGCAGCAAATGGAAAGAGGTTGGCCCAAGGGATGCTCACGTGGATCCTGTCTAGAAAGCGAAAAACATTCTTATTTTCGAAAGCAATTTCCAAGTCAATCTTTACACTCCTAAAATAATAAAATGGATGCAGGGTATCTGTGACTGTCTGAATGCTCTTTTGGACTGAGGTCTGTTGTGTTTATCTCAGTAAAGCAAACTTGCACTTCCAACATTCCTTGTTAGTATTTCTACTAACTGTATACTAACATTCCTTGTTAGCATTTCATGTCCTCCATCTATGTAGCCTTAATTGTGCCAATAAGCCCTGTGTGCTTCTGTCTGTCTTCTGACCTTGGATTATCTTCAGCTGATACCCTGTATGCTTTGTCAGGTAGAAAAACGTTATTCAAAAAAATGTCTTCCACAAATACGCCTTCTGCGACCTTATTTTACACAGTGATTATATGAGTAGCTCTTAAATGCTAGGATGACAAATCTATTCTGGGTTCCTGGTTAAGAAAACCAAGCATCTCCTCCTGCTCGATTGGCAAGAACTTATCTCTATGATTCTATGATTCTATCTCCAGCTTAGTCATGCAGTGGTCTTAGATCTTTGTAGATTTAAAGCTGTGTTTTGATTCTTTCATCTAACACAGACAAGCCCTTTGGGCATGATTCTGCACCTCTACTCACAACTTTCCTTTTGCACCTGAACAATCTGGAAAGGAGTACAAGACAAGCTTTTGTGTGGGGAAAAAGTAATCCAAGGAAAAAGCTTGTCAATTCTCATATATAATCTTGTGTCTGGAGAGTATATATAGTTTTTCAATTAGGGGTTCTAAAGTTCCTTTAAATGCACTAGCTATGATGTATATAGTGATTAAAGGCATCAGTAAATAGGACCTGAGAGACCTTATAACCTCCCAGTCTCCTGTAAATGCATTTGCTTACTGATTTTCTGCTCTTTATGTGTTTTTGTTGTTTTAGTCTTCTCTAGAAAGTCAATCCTGGAGAAGTTCAATTAGTGGGGGGAAAGACTGAGCAAAAGTCTCATGTTTACTTCTAATGAAGTGTTGACATATTCCTAGAGGTGTCTGAAACAGCTAAAGACCCTTGATTCAGTCTAAAGCTTTATTTTTTTAGGTCTCCATGAGCAATACTCAGTTTGACATTTTGTACTGGAGATGCTAATCTCTAAACCAGGTTTAAATTGACACTGAAGAGTTCTTTCTTTCCAGTGTATAACTACATGTTACAGCTATTACTTATTTACAAGATGTTTTACGCATAGTTAGTCAGAAAAATATTGCTTGGCATTTGTGCTATTTATTTCCCTTGGATGGTATGGGGCTTACACCTATGTTTCAGGGACTCTGTACTGCATTGCTGAAGGCTTTTGACTGTTCTATGAAATAAAAGCAGTTGAAGAAGTATATGCTGCTGTCTGAATTACTACACATATCTGAATAACAAGGTCCCAGGAACATTTGCCTCCTGCCTGTAACTGCAATAAAAAGTACTTGTAATTTTAATTACCTAGAGCAAAATTCAAGTGATTTGTTGATATCAACAGAACTCTAGGACAGAATTATAGCAGCATTTTATATACACTTGGAGGAACACCGGTGGAAATTATATGCAGAATATAAATCTGCTTTCCCACTGCTCCACAATTCAGTGGAGATTTAACCTGATATCAAGACCTGCATCTGCTGGGAGTGGGAGAGGGAAGAGGACCTTAAACAGCCACCCCAGGGGGAAAGTTTAGTTGTTCCAGATCTTGGGATCATGATTCTGCCATCAGTGCAGCAGCTGGAGCCAGCCTAATGGATGTTCAGTGCAGCTGAGAGGGAGGGGTAAAGGACTTCCCTTGCTCTCGCAGGTCCCTTATCCTTCCATCTTGCAGGCATCTTTCCAGTTCCTAGAAAAGATCAGAACGTGCCTCATCCTACTGTGAGTGACACCAGAAGCTGATGCTAAGACTATAGAGCACTATAGAGCCTCAGATGAAGTGCCCACCACTCCTACTTCAAAACCATGTGCCATTCAGCAAATACTCCCGTGGTTGTATCTGACAGATTTTCTTGACGTGACAGGAGGGATAGAAATTAGCTGGATTCTCCCAAAACTATTTTCTGGTGTCCGTGGTGAAAGAATCAAACTTCACCTAAAGAACAAGTTGAAAATCTCTTTGTGCAATGATACATGTTAAGCCCAAACAACACATTATAGAACAAGAAGCCTCACTGTAATAAAAATCTATGATCTTGTCAGCCTGATTTTGCTGGAAGCAGGTCTGCTGAATTCCCACTCTCCATCTAAAGCACACACGGACTTTCACCACATTAAGAAAATGCTTCAGTTTTTCTTAGTCAGAATATGCTTTGTGTTTGTGTTCTGATGTTTACTGAACTATTGTCTATCTGTCTTTGGCTTCTCCTGTCTGGTAGTCTTTGCTTCCCTTCTCTATCTTGGATATTTCTGCCCAATGCTTTACCCTCTTCTAGATTTCCTATGGATTCACAGCTTATCATGACTCTCTCTCCTTCTACTCTGTAAGTTAATATTTTTAATTTATCAATTTTTAAAGTTTTGTCTCATTTTTAGTTGTTTTATTATTACTGTTTTATCAGCAATGACAGTTCCATTGCATAGTGTATTGAGCACAATAGTAAAGTTCCCATTAGGTCAAAAAAAACTGACTGAGTCATGGGAATGTAAAACTTTGTACATAATCTTATTACAGATGCCCCTGGTACAGTTAATTAATGACCCAGATTCATTCCCCAAAAGCATTAACCAAATCCTGCCTAGAAGTTGAGGGATTAACGATAAGCAGCAGAAAGTCTTTTTAAAGAGCTGTCCTCTTACTGTGTAGAATACAGGGTTTACAGCATAGAATGACACATTGTCAATGCTCACAGCCATTGTCACATAAGCATGGAATTTGAAGTTCCATCTCCAGCATTTAAAAAAATCATCATACCTATATATTAACAAAATCATCACAGATTTACCAACTGCTGGCTAGCAAGAGATGGCAAGAAACCATTATACCTGCTTTCTTCTTATACTGCAAGAGAGAACCAGAGAAGAACCACCAGTGGACACTCATGTCCCAAGGAAATCTTTGCCTTTTGCAATATGTAAATTTCCAACTCCTGAAAGTTGGCAGAAAATCAAACCAGCAAAAGATCAAAGCTGTGCNTATAGTCCCAGCTGAAAATAGGGAGGAATATGAGAGTGACTAAGAGAAACTATCGTTTTCTCCCTGGTCCTTTCTTGACCTCCTTCAGGCTGTACTGAAATCTGCAGAATTACTCTAGCTTTACAGTGTTAACAAATATATTGACTATATCCATGGTCCATCATATAAAGCACCTCCTTTCCAAAGGAGCAGAACAGCCCTCCTAGCTTTCCAGCCACAACCTCAAGCTCATTTCCCATCTTTAATTCTGCTCTCTAAGCAAAACTCACATGGTCTTGCAGCAACCCAAAAGTCTTAAACATTCTCTGTGGTGTTTGCCATGAAATCATCTTGACATTATATTGCTCTGCAGTGCACCTGTGAAGTTAGAATCATTCATTCTATAAAGATATACAAGATTACTAATTAATTTATGAACACCTAGAATAATTAGAGAGGTCCTTCTTGGTCTACAAAATGATGTTTCAGTGTAATTTCAAACACTCAGATTTAGGGTATGATCCAAAGATTTTAATTATTCTTCACTAGTGACAAACAGCAGTAACAATACATTCACCCTCTGTGCCAGTAGTAAATTCATCCTCTTTATTAAGGAAGAGTGATAAATGGTAAGTATCGTGTGTGTATATATATATATATATATATATATATATGTGTGAAGTGTTTAATAATAACGCTTGGCTGTTCTCAGGACTTTTCTGCATAAAATCTCAAAAGCACATTAACAAAGTAGCAGCTATGTCCCAGGGTACTCAGGAGTAACTTGTGACTAGAAACTAAACTCCCACCCTGTGTTACGATAATGTCTGTGGCTGAAGTGGAATGTAAGTACTTGTGCTTGTAGCACACACAAGTAGGTACTTCTAGCTTTTTTAACAGGCATTTCCATCCCATTCTCTTTTCCCTTTCCCACTAACTGAAGGCAGATACTCTTCTAGTTAGTAGACTTATATTGCTGTCTTGTATTATAATGCAATAATTGTGGCTCAGCATTATTAATATCTCCCTTAAGAGCAGTTGAAAGAAGCAAGAGCAGAGGCCCCTGAAGAAGAGAGAAGTAGCCAGTGGGTTCAAGAGAAAACAATTAGGTTCTCCAAGAGTGGGATACTGGAGTGATTAGGATTGTAGGGTAGGGAGGATATAATTACAAAGCACTTGGTGCTAAAAGGTTCATTTGGTATAAGGCCTTTTAAATAAAAGGCTGAAAGGAGGAACTCTATGTGCCAAGAGGAATGCTCTCTCTGAGGGCAATCAGCACAGCTACTCACTTTAAGCATTTCTGTGAGAGGTCCCAGGAGAATTAACCTGTTTCTTCCAGACTGCTCTGCTGGACTTCTCTTGGAGCTGCTGTAAGGAAGTAGAGCACTCTTGGAAAATCTGAAGAGAGGCTGGGTATGATTTTTCATCCTCATCTCGAATTCCGGACATTGCACCAGCAGTCTGCATATGCAGAAACTTAAATTGCAGAGCAAAGAGCTTGAGAGGCACACAGCTTCTGGACAGCTACAACAAATTTGCTTTGAAGCTATAAATTGTGAGGTGTAAGGTATCTCTAAAATCCCAGCACTAGCTAATAAGGGTTGTGATGGACATGAACAGAAACAGAAAAGAATCTACATCCAAATGTTTGGGGCTTTTTTTTTTTTTTTTCTTTTTGCATAACTTTATAAGTGCATGTAGCATTCAGTACATATTGAAAGTTTTTAAATATTAGCATGGGGAGAAATTTGACAAAGGAAAGGCACGAAAGAGGAAAAGACAACAAAAATTTTAAAATGTAGCAAAATAGATACTGGCATAAAAACTAAGAAGAAAGAAAGTACAAAGTTTACAGAGGAGAACAGGAGGAAATGTAATTATTTACAGTGTTTCAAATCAGTCTTCCTGGTAAAAGTGCAACACAGGGATTGTTATGGATCTGCTGGCTCTTGTATATCTTTGGATTTTAGGTAGGCAGCAGCTTTCTTTCTGGAGAATATCTGGCAGATTGTGTAGCCTGAAACCCTCTCTGGTCCACAAGCCAATTGGGATGCTTGCACCCTGCTTAATCTTTGGTTCAAGTAGCTGACAGTAAAACTTGAATCTGATAAGCATGATTTTCATCCCAGAGCACTGTCCACAAAAACAGTGACTTCAAATACGGAATGATTTTGCTGTTATTTTCTGAAAGATTCTTGGATGGCACTTTTCCATTTCATCTTTTGTTCTTTTCCTGCCTGATGCTACCTGGGAGGGCAGTGCAGAATTCTGTAACCATTCGGGTGAGAAGGAGGAAAAAGTGTGATCCTGTTTTCGTTTCTCTTGGTCTCTGCTGGTGTGTCAGAGGCCACGAGCACATTGCTCAGACAATTCTGAAAGAACTCTTTTTTTAAGAACAAAAACTTACCTCACAGATCAAACTGATTTCTTTGCTTTCCAAGTCAGAATCTAAACAGCAGATTGCTTATATCCTGGCTTTAGATTATTTTTTTTTTTAATTCTGTTTTAATGGGTTCCAACAGACTTTATTCCTGTTCAGTTTCTCTAGTGTTCCCACCACTAATATCACCAAAAAAGCTATATATTAAGGTAGTTTGATAGCTGCATTTCATTATAGGTCACAGCTCCTACAGGCAAATCTTGCAGGTGACTTCACTGTACAATCACAGTCACCACATGATGGGTGGTTCTTGAGCCATTTGGTCCAAAAGTGGTTGGTTCCCTTAAGCCACACCTGTAGAGAGGCAAAGATGTAGAGCCAGACCACCAAATGATCTACATGAGCATCACCTAATTGTGACAAATCATGCGAATTTGTGTTGTATTCATGGCCTATTCACCTGTTCTCAACCTACTGTCCACCCAGTGGCCTTCAGAAAAATGAATACTGTCTGTCATATTTCTCCTGTGTGTCCATTCTTGAGGAATTATTGCCCTGAATTTGTACCAGTGCTCAATTCCCCTGTGTTGCCAAAGACAATAAGACTGAATGCCTTTCGGATACCCTTTACCTCTGGCAGTATCAGACAGATTTGAAGAAACTTGGCAAACATCTGTTTTCCTTGTAAATCTAAAATTCCACAATCCCATATCTATATATGGGCACCAAATTAGATTTTCTTTAAATTATAAGCTAACATAAAACCTGATAAAATGTTTCCTTTAAAAAACATGGTTAAGACATGAATGTTTCCTGTCAAAATCATAAAGTACAAGGCTGAAAATTTAAGTTATACACCCAAATGCTGAAACTCTGATACTCATACTAGCTTCTTTTTTTTTTTTCCTTACATTTTGTGGAATTCACCAGTAATACTTGAATTGCAACTCTTCTGTACACCCAAAACCAGGAGCTGCACAGAAAATATTTGAAAAAGTTAGTATTTTATGAGATTTGGAACTAAAATCTGTCAGTGTTATCTCCTCCAGTAATGCTTACAGCAGTTATAAACAGTAGGTTAAAAATAATAATCTCATCAGGACTTTGTATTCATGTCTAGGAATGTTGAGTATATGGTCATATATATTAGCAGCGTTTATGGACACCTCAGATTTGACTCTCATCTGTAGCACTGTATATCTTAGGCCACACCTTGAGTACTGTGTCCAGCTCTGGGCCCCTCAGTTTTAAAAGGACATTGAGGTACTTGAACATGTCCAGAGAAGGGCAACGAGGCTGATGAGAGGCCTCCAGCACAAGCCCTGTGAAGAGAGGCTGAGGGAGCTGGGATTGTTTAGCCTGGAGAGGAGGAGGCTCAGGGGAGACCTTCTTGCTGCCTACAATTACCTGAAGGGTGGCTGTAGCCAGGAGGAGGTTGCTTTCTTCTCTCAGGCAAGCAGCAGCAGAACAAGAGGACACAGTCTCAAGCTGTGCCAGGGGAAGTTTAGGCTGGAGGTGAGGAGAAAGTTCTTCACTGAGAGAGTCATTGGCTACTGGAATGGGCTGCCCAGGGAGGTGGTGGAGTCACCGTCCCTGGAGGTGTTCAAGGTGCGTTTGGACGTGGCACTTGGTGCCATGGTCTGGTCTTGAGGTCTGTGGTAGTGGGTTGGACTTGATGATCTTTGAGGTCTCTTCCAACCTTGGTGATACTGTGATATCTGACAAATTTAGAAGCACAGGTATCAGATACAGCAGTAATTCTGTAACAGTCTCTGTTAAGTGCAGTCTGCAAACACCTCTAGCCTGACAGGTTTTAATCTTTCGCTCTTCCCTTGTTCTGTGGATTGAAGACATGATATTGAATGTAACTGAGGAGTTTTTTTAATAGGGAAAATTGGAAAGGTATCTTCCTTACAGCTAGGCTAATATCACAGAGAAAGACCTTATGTAAATTTTGCAACAAGATGAATTTGTTCTAAGTGGAGGTTGTGAAAGCAGAAAGCGTGCAAACAAAATAGTGGTGAATGGTCACCAGACAGCACATCTAAGTGTAGATTTCAGAATGATTACAGGACAGCAAACATCATTTCCAAAATAACTATTATTTGTGTTGGAAACATGTTTTGGACATCTGTGGGTTTTTAGCTGGGAGATAAAAATGTGATAAGAAAACCATTAGATGGTAGCTAAATGAAACTAACACAGAATTCAAGTAGAACAAGCTCCTCACAAACAAACTAATAGTTATTTTTTGAGAATTTTCACCATATAACTTCAAACAAACTTGAGGAAAAAATGATCCGTTCCTGACAGATTGTAGGCAGTGTATGTTTCATGCATATATTTGACTCCTGGCAGTTGAATTAACTCTGGCTTGAGATGGAGACTGTTAGGAAATTGTCTACTCGAGTTAAAGTCCATACTCCATTTCCTTTAATGTTGCTAAGAACGACGATTCTTGTCCTCAGTGGTATGGCAAGAATTAAAATCAATAAATGTCCCATTAATGAGTATACCAAACATGAAAATATCTGAACTGGAAAAATACCAACTGTGCAAATTACCAACTGGGCACATTTCATGTTTGCTAAACAAACTACCTAATAATACAAGGTCATAGCACACGTAACTATAAGAATTTAGTTTTCTCTGTCAATAAGAAGTCTTTCAGAAAAATGATATGTTAGCTTAAAAGCAGTATGATGCTGGGTGTTACTCATTGTAACAAAATTCATTCCATCAAACTGCAAGTTCTATAGGTTGTTCAGGCTGGGCAAATTCTAACTATCTCATCATGGATTGTGAATCCAACCTTGGCCTTTTCATTTGAAGCATCCTTGCTCTTGATTGGAAGTGAAAGTCTGCTTTCTCCAGTTCCCAAGCTTTGAGAATACTCTCTTCACATTTGTAAGCTATCTGCAGCCCAGGCATCCACTATGCTCTTCTCTGTTGCCTCATGCATACAGGAGTAGTGTTTTAAATAAAAAAAATATATATTTCACTTGAAATTTTACCCTGAGTGTGTCAGTATGGCATTGCTTATACTGTAAGATGCTTACTGTAAATTAAATGTAAACCAGAAGCAAATGCATCAAGGATTAGGGAGATGAGGAAGCTGCAGTATGATATAACTCTAAGTAACAAGCCTGCTGTCAACTGCAGCACTCACTGTAGCACCCTTGGAATACAGTCCTCATGCACCCTAGTCTTCATGAAATAAGCATAACTTTCTGTTATTATGATATGTGACTGATAGTTTTATGCAGAGTGTAAAACAGGGGCCTAGCATGGATTGCTGGCGCAACTGTGTGTGCATGTAAGGGTAGCAAGAGAAAACAGAGGCTGACTGAGTTCAAGCACTGGTCAGGATTGAACAGAGCTGTACCAGACTGCACCAGCCTCAATTAGCTATAACGCACACATGCACTGAGCGAAAGATTTCCAAAAATTGATTAGTGATAGGACGTCTCATCCCCAATATGACACCGGTTTTAGTTGAGCACTGATTGTCCTTGATGCCTTTGAAAGTTTCTCTGGGGAGGCTAAACTGAACATGTGAGGAGAGGAGGCTTGAGTGCTGTGGTCATGCAAGGCAGAAAAGGAAGAAGGGCAGGAGGTTTGAAGGCTTAGATGCCTCCTAGCTCTCTCCGTAGCAGCAGCTGGCATAGGTACACCAGTCTCTGCTAAGCAGTGCTCTTGGACACCAACCTCATTAGGCAAGCAGAGGTCCAGCAAACTGCAGGAGTTTCTGACATAAAATACTTTGACACATGAAGTTCTAGGCTTAAATAAACCATTTCAAACCTGAAACATGTCAACAACTCTGTAAATCCTACAATGTTAAATATATAAAGAGTTAAAATAACATGCCATTTTTTAAAAAAGGGTCTTATTTTCAGTGGGATTCTCTAAGTGAGCAGCACTATTCTCCAAGTAAAATAATGTACATACTGTGTCTTTCCTTTAAAAAATAAGAGCATAAACCTTGCAGAAAGGAAGGGGTATAAGCCCAGCAACAAAGACTTTTTAATAAAGATCCTTTTAATTCTTGTGAATGTCCCATTGATTACAAGATATAGCCAGTAGAGAAGTCTGATTGTCCTGCTGTGCACATTCATTTACCTCTAGGAAAAGTAGATAAAATTTGGACATGAAATGCTGATTTAGTAGTTTCCTGCTTACACAGCAGAGGCTCAGATGATCCTGGAATGTAAGCTCAGAGCAGAAGCCAGCTTGAATTATGCAGCTTCTATTCCTCACTGATGTTACTTGGTCATCTGAATCTGAGGAAGTTAATTCTGTAGTGGTATTTTACCCACCAGTAAGCCTGAAGTTTCTTGACAGAGGTAATGTAACAATAATTAATATTTTATAGCATGCTTTGAAATCCTCACATAAAAGGCACTGCAACATTGCAAAATATTTCATGGACAGAACCATCCAAGATGAGATCTGTCTCTTTTTATGTAACTTCTTTCAAAGACTAGAAATTAACTGGACTCTGAAACTGAAACATGATGGACCCAGAGTTCCCGACATCACAGAAAACTAAATGGATCAGGGAGTTGAACTAAGAATGTCTGGAAATAACCATGAAAGCCAGGATTTTTTTTAATTTTTTTTTTTCTTATTTGACTGTGCCAAGGTTTTGCAGTCTTAGCATTGAGCATGTGAATATACTCTCCAGAAGGATCACTTTGAAAGGAGCCTAGTGATTTTATTTTTTTTTTAATAAAGTCCTTCCCAAATGTTGATAAGGAAAAGGCATAGGAAATGCAAAATACCCCTGAGCTTCATCAGACTACAGATCACTGGATGAGACCTGTGCAAACTAACAGTCCAGATCTTCCCCACCAAAAGGAATAAGCTTCTCAAAGAGCTGTCTAACCAGCACAAGGAAGGTGGTGTTTTCCCACAGTTTGCTAAACAGTGTAGAGGCTGCTTTTCAATAGCCAGTATTTATATGATTAGCAAATACTTTGGAATGTTTGTGGAGTATTGATGGCTGCCTGGTCTGATTTGCCAAGTACACTTATTTTAATTTGACCAAATCTTAAGAAACGTTAAGTATTTACGTCATTGTCTCACATCTCATATCTGAACCTGGTAAATGGTCTTTTCATATCCACAGAAGAAATCATTAGGAGTACAGAGTGCTGAGCTCACCGTTTTCAGCATCTTATGAAACCCGTTTCTTTGCTTACAGTGATACAACTAATCTTTCTCACATTTCATGTTCATTCAGGAGGATGGGCTTTCTCCTGAATTGGCTTGCATTAAGTCTTGTTAATTTACACCAGTTAGACTTCTGCATATTGGCAGAAGGGTAAGTCATGGTTCGTATGTCATCACTGGGAGTCTTAAAATTATTGCTGAAAAAAAAACCCCACCATAAAATGCTCCCTGATACCAGCAGCAGCAACCAGTGGTGAAATAAATTTTTCTTTAACTTGTGTGTAGGTATAAAGGTTTTTGTTTCATGTCTTAAAAAGAAGTTCATAAGATATGTTAGATAGTTGTAGAGTAAGCTGCTGCAAGCATTGGTATATTATTGATAAATTGATGGTGTATTTTTGTCCCGAATGTTGTGTGTAATTTTGTTCTCCCTCAGAGAAAGGACACAGCAGGAATAGAAAGCCAGTGGAGAGGGTGGTAGAATAAATGCATGGGTGAAAATCGGCAGAGAACAGTGATTGGATTTGAAGGAGAATAAAGGAGGGTTATAATATTGGGGGGGGGNAAGAAAAATAACACACAAAAAAAATGGTTTGCAAAGTGTAAATTACCCTTTCTCGTAAGACACTAAGAAGGGAACGAAGCAGACCATGAAAAGACAGGAGCCCTTTCCGAGCGGCGTAATAGCCCCGCGGCAGCAGCAATCGCGGGGGCCGGGAGACCGGCCCGCTCCGGGAAACCCTGGCACAGCAGCGAGCACCGGAGCGGTGTCCGCAGCCGCATTACGGTCCGGGCTCCCTGCCTGCGCTGCCGGAGCGGTGCCCGGGAAGGCATCCCCGGCCCCGGTGCCGGCACCTGCGGGGCTCCGCAGCGCCCCACTCCACAGGGTCCGGGGGCCACCCCGCAACCCGCGACCCGGGGGCGGCCCTGAGAGCTCGGGGGACGGGCGGGGGGGGCCGTGCCAGTGACGTCGGGTTTGCAGCAGCCCCGAGCAGCAGCGGGCGGGCGAGCCCCAGCCCCCGCCGCCGCCCGGTGCTGCGGCAGAGGGCGGCGGGCGGGAGCCGTACCGGAGCAGTGCTGCCGAGGAGGGCTCCGGCGGCGCCAGGATGTAGGCGCGGGGCGGCGGGGAGCTGCCGCCGGCGACGGGCTCGCCATGAAGAAGCACTCGGCCAGGGTGGCCCCTCTCAGCGCCTGCAACAGCCCCGTCCTCACCCTTACCAAAGTGGAAGGTAAACGACGACGTCGCTGGGAGCGGGTCGGGAGTACAGGGATAGTTATCCCTGGGGAGACCGCGTACAGAGGCGGGGAGTGCGCTGGGGCCACCGGATACTCGCGATGGGGACCGTTCCAGAGCCGCTAAGTACCGTGACTGAGGATGCTCTGGGGCGACCGGGTGCGGTGTCGGGACGGTGATTGAAGCCCATCCCCGTCCCTGCCTCGCTCTGCTGTGGCCTTTTCCTTCCCACGCTCGAGAGGCAGAGCCCCACTCCTGGAGCATTCCTTGGGCCGACAGTTGTCCTCGAGCCCCTGGGCAAGTAAGTTATTGCCAGGCAGGACCCCTTACAGGAGGATTTGACACCCGATGAGAGGAACACAGCCTTGTGTCCCAACCATCTCTCCTCATCTCTGTTTGCCAATCCAGCTGCACGGTAGCCGTGGGTTTGGGGCTTTGACCAAGAGGGACATTAGAGATTGGCAGACCTTTAGGATCACAGGAACCTTTGAAGACTTTTGGGGATCATTGTTTGGGATCTTGAAAAGGGTAGCAATTTGCTCAGGAAGGTTTTCCTGCAGATTCTGAAAGTCTGGATTTAGCTAATGTGGAGGTCTACGGTGGGGAGCTGTGATGTTGGACTACGTCCTAGAGAGGCAAAGCTGGGAAGGTGGAGGGGGTGGTGC
This sequence comes from Eubucco bourcierii, assembly GCA_013396675.1. Classification (NCBI taxonomy): domain Eukaryota; kingdom Metazoa; phylum Chordata; class Aves; order Piciformes; family Ramphastidae; genus Eubucco; species Eubucco bourcierii. Next base: position 156,544 of record VWZE01018395.1, read on the forward strand.
ACAGGCAGGAGGTCCCCTCTGAGGGATGAATTCAGAACTCAGTTCTTGAAGGAAGGGCAAAGAGTTGGTTTCAAGGATCCGCTGAGGGACGTGGTAGTTGATTGGGAGAATGGTATTGGTGAAAGGTAGAAGATTGGCTGAGAGGAATGGAGGGAGAAGAGGCAGAAAGGAATGAGCAAGATGAGGCAAAGAGAAAGAACAATTCAAAAAAGGGAATGGTTTAACAGCAAAATATAATATATGAATGTAAGAGACTGTAGAAAGCTCATGAAGAAGAAAAAAAGTAATATTGAAAGGCCGAGGAACAAGGAAAGGTAAAGAAAAACATAATAGCAATGATTCTGTGGAGGAGAAAGTGAGAAAATCCAAAATTATTGAAGATGGGGAAAGGAGGTAAAATAGTGGGAAATCAAGAGTACCTGAAGGTGAAGGTGTTTTTTTCAATTATTCTTATTCAAGGGATAGTACAGCTGTTGCATTCCCCTAACATAAAAACTACCTGCTATACAGATAGGGAAAGGGATCCCAGTTTTCTGACCAAAAGAAGGGCAGGCCTGGACTTCATTATACCGTAAATGGAATTTTTAAAAGCCCTTGGAGTTAGCTCCATGCACAGTACAGCATTTCTTTCAAGGTTTGCACTGAAGGCTTCTCTGGGTAGGGAACACATCTGCCTTTATTTTGGTGCACTGCACATGCCTCGTGAATCATAAATAGTAATAACCCACCAGGTTCCAGCTTTGAAATATGGGTCATCTCACTCCTCTTCTACCAGTTCAAATACAGTTTATTACTTACCTTATATAGCAACAGAAGCAGTGCAGTCTTTCCCTATGCCGTCAAATTGAATCCTTTCAAGCACCTCCATGTCTGCTCTGCATACCAGCTCTCAGCTACCTTATTGCCTCTCACCAGGGACTTTGTTGACCTAGTTGGGCTTTTCCTTCTTTACTTCAGACTCTTTTTTTGTGTCATCAGTGGCAAAATCTAAATTGCTTTGATGGTGTAGGTCCCAAAGACTGAACAGAGTTTCCTTTTAATGAAAGAGACTGGCTTTCTTTGAGAGCTTCTTTTTCTAAAACAATTGACAACCTTTCCTTTCAGATCAGCATTGACTGATATTGCCAGCTGGTCTTTAGGGCCATACGAAAGAGCCAAAAATGTAGTTATAGGCAAAAATAAAGTGAAGTGAGGCAGTGGGCATACTGTGAACTGCTTGCTTCTCTTGGTCCAGCTACCATGCTGCTGGAGAAGTTTTGCCTTCCTAAATTTCTTTGGTAGCCCAAGTCCCTTCCAACAGTGTAGCAATGTTGCAAAAGCAAGACTGCAAATCTTTCTCTGCTTCATAGTTATGATTATTTTCTCTTCTATCAACTACCATCAAAGCATTTCAAGGATCTTTGGCAGAACCACTAGTAATATGTTTCACTCCAGAAGAGTTATCCAAGAGAAGTCTTTCATTGATATGCATTGCTTTAACGCCTTCCAGCACTCCCTCTGTTTTCCTGTTGGTGCAGTAGCTTCTTTGCTTTAAAAGGGAGACAAGGACTTTGTGCGCCTTCAGAAGCGTGACTACCATTTCAAATTATTTCAGAGATTGAATCATCAGTATGCTCTGAGCCTGCAGTAGCAGCACTTTTCAAGACAACTGTATCTATGTGCAAGACAACTGTATCTATGTGCACCACTCAGGCAGGCCATAGCCATACCACGAGTTTTTCATGCTTGGTACCATTGCATGCATTTCATATTTTGAGAAATGTAGACTCAGTGTCTGATTTGTGCTTGTTCATCTTTCTGGTACTGTTTTTCTCACCAACTTCCATCCACACCTGATTGGTAACTTTGTCTGCATCACTGGAGTTGCAGGGGATTAGTGCAGGCATGAACGAGAAATTAATTTGTCCTTTCATACATTTACATGCCTGCAGGGAATTAATCACAAGCACATCAACACTGTGATCACTTTAATAATAAATCTTTTTTACTTCTTAAGCAAGCACAACAGAAGATCCCAAGCACAGCAAAAACTTTCATGCGTGGCAGTCTGCTTCTTTAAGAGAGGCAATTCTTATTATCCTCGTTTTGCCGATGAAGCAGACAAGAAATTGCAGAACGAACAACTTGTCTAAAAAGAAGCAACACATCTTTTCACAGAGCAGGCAAGAAAAGACCTACAGTAGATAAGCATGGACATCCAAACCTCTCCCATACATATTTTCTGGCCACAGGAGGGCACTGTCATGAATGGATGCAACAGGGATGGGAGACTTAACTGAAATCAGGTTTCAGTTAACTGATTTCAGGTACCGACTAAAACTTCTTTTTTGGGTAATAAGCTTAAATACTGCACTAATCTATCTGTGGATAAACAAAGCTTAACTGTTAGCAGTGTACAAGGTTTGGCAGTCAGGCAATACTTGTTTGAACTTTGAGCACAAGGGCAGACCTGGTAAAAGTCTTACCCAGGAGTTAACATCTGTAGAAGCAAGAGTTGTGCTCACTGTTCTGATTTGTGCAGTCTTACACATCTCAGCAAGCCTATGAGTGAAGTAGGCATCACCACTGTTTTCCTTTCACAGCCTATAGTATAATTTTCTCCATTAAAATATTCCAAGTAACCTCAAACCAGCACGGAGATGTATATGGTAGAAATACACAAGGCTTGTGCATTCTAGAAAACAGAAGCAGCTGAAAAGCAGGAGAGGACGGTGGCTCAGCTCAGCCAGGACTCTGAGTCTGAGTTTGCTTCCGCAATGAAACAGCCTTTACAAAGAATGCATGCTGGCTTCCGTGTGGAGTAAGGAATTCACTTTTGTTCAACCTGTCTTCCAGCATGGAAGACAGTCCTCAATGTGAACACTTATCATCAGGGCAGAGGCCATCAAATCTGCAGATGGGGCAGCGTCTGTCAATTACTCCTGCCTGGAGCTGGAATGGAGTGAATAACCTGGGGACAAAAGTAATAGTCCCCAGGAATGACTTGGGATGTAAATTTGCTGTGTATTTGCCTTTCCATGTTACCTACCCGCATGCTCTCTTGGTAGGGGGGTTGGACTTGATGATCTCTGGAGGTCCCTTCCAACCTCTAAGGTTCTGTGATTCTGTGATTACATGCTAAAGTCAATGTGACTTACTCCCTTGAAGGAAAATGGTACCCTCTGCACCTTTATTGTGGGTTAAGTGCACATAGGCAGTAATTCATTTGGGTTTTCAACAGGACAACTTCTGTCCAATATTCCTGGTCCTTGAAGCATTTTCAGTTAACACAACAGTATATTTAAGCAGATACCCAAGATTCAGTTCCAAAGGTGTGAGGAATTTCTTGTTGTATAACACCTGGCTCTCTTCCCAAGTGGCACCATGCTTTTGTAGGCTTTAAACAGATGCAAAATGAGCCACTCTTAGCTGTGCTAGGTTTACTCACTGAGAATTCCTGCCAGCTCATCTTTGATCATGTCCCACTGGTTCTTTCATATACTGTCTTGCCTGTGCAAATGCATATAGGTCTGGAGGTGACTCATTATGTCCCCTCCCTAAATTACACTGGAATAAAATGAGACTGTTTTGATGCTACCAAACTAATGCCAGAGAAGGAGTTTTAATGCATCATGAAGCAGAAAGATAAGTTATTAAAGATTTATCCAAACTTGCTTTAGTGACCAAAATGAGCCAATATGCACACACTCTGGACAAACCATAGTTTCATTTACAGTGACAGAACTTAAGAATAACAGCAATCATTGACTCTTCTCCTCAGACCACATGTAGATCACAGACCCACTTGTCCCTAAATGAAGCAAGATGCATTTTCTAGTCCTCTTGGATTAATTTAGGCATTTAGAAAAAAAGAAGGCAGATTACTAATCCATCTATTTAATTATCGATTTACCCCATGAGAAATTGGAACCAGAACCAGTAAGAAATAAATGCATTGCCTCCTATTTTCATTTTGTAATTATTGTAAAAGAAGTTTTGTCTTTCTTTCCTAATTGTAAGCAGTGGTATTTGTAGCATAGAAACAGTTCAGTGTAAGAATCAAAGGATCATTTCAGTTAGAGAAGACCTTTAAGATCATCGAGTCCAACTGTTATATAGCTCTATTAAGTCTGATGTTAAACCATGTCCCTTGGCACCACATCTATGGGTCTTCTCAACTCCTCCAGGGGAGCTTATTGCAGTGTTTGCTAACCCCTTCAGTGAAGAAGTTTCTTCTAATATCCAATCTAAACTGCCCCTGGCACAGTTTGAAGCCATTTCCTCTCATTCACTCACTTGCTCCTTTCAGGCGGTTGCAGAGAGCAAGGTCTCCCCTCAACTGCCTTTTCTCCCATCTAAGCAATCCCAGTTCCATTAGCTACTCCTCATAACACTTGTTCTTCAGACCCTTCACCAACTTTGTTTCCCTTCTCTGGACCTTCTCTGGAACGTCGTTGTTTTTGTTGTACTGAAGGTCCCCAAACTAAACACAGCACTCAAGGTGTGGCCTCAACGGTGCTGAGTACAGAGGGACTCCTGGCAGCAGAGCCAGAGCTCAGGAAACACTAATAGCTGAACACAAAGGTCTTGTGATATAGCTCAATATACATTCCTCATCAATTTCCTAGTTACAAACCTCATAGATAGCATTATTTATGTTGTAGCTTTCCCAGCACATTAAACTCAGCACAGCACATTCACTTACATACACCATCCACTAGGCTGGAGTATCATTGCCAACCTTTAACAGCCCAGTTAATCTTTGTTAATTAGAAACTGAGATACCACTGCAGACCTGGATGGTATCCTGCAGAAGCAGAAATTTAGCCAATGAGAGTGTAGGTTCACTTTGTAATCTTCACTGAGTTTCGCTAACAGCCACTGCAGTGTAAGATCAAAGGCAAGAGGAAGAAGGGTGTTTTTAGCAATGCAGTGCTGTCTTGTTTTTGGCCACAGCTGCCCACCAACTGTGCAGGCACCATGTATTGGAGAAGCTGGATGCCACCTCCAGTGTTAACTACTCAGTTCTAGGAACTGTGATCCAGTCTACTTAGGCATAATGCAGAGGTGTCTAGCCTGGAAACGCTGTGAGTCCTACTTAAGGCATGGCTTTTGTCATGGGATCCAGCAAGTACTGGTCATACAAAAGTTTTATGTTGACTCTTTTTTTTTTTTTTTTTAACAGATACATGTTTTGCTCAGTATCGTTATTTCTAGTCAAAACTGTATTCAATAAGTGAGGCACATAAGTCTTGCAATTCAATCATGGAGAACAGAGAAGTGAGGAAGCACAATCTAGAAATGCCTTTTCAACAATCACCTGAATTCTCTGAGTGCAAGTCTCAGCAAGGTTAGTATTATATTTATGGCTGACAAGGGCATGTGTCTGTCTTCTGTAGCTGATTGAAACAACTGAGGAATAGCAGGCTGCAAAATCCCTTCTCACTGAAAAGAAAAATATCAGAGAGAAGATAAGAAACCAGTGCTTTTGCGTGGAGTTGTACTGAATGCCATGGTACCATCATGGGTCTAAGCAAATCTAGGTTTGTTATCAAAGGAGAGCAAACATTTGCTGAGCTTGCTGGTGAGAGGTGAGGAGGCATCTTATTTTGTGGTACATCCTTAGGCAGCAAATCATATGGGGACTTCTCTCTCTCTCTCTCTCTCTCTCTCTCTCTCNTATATATATATATATATATATATATATGTATATACATTACTCCAATTGTTGTAACACGCTGAAGTCCACGTCAGGTCCGTGCTACTCTCTGCCTATTGGATGACAGAGAACAGATGCTCCAGTTATCACCTTGATGTGAACTTAAGATCAAGAAAAAAAAGGAAAAAAAAAAAAAGCATTGTATTGTATTTGAGGTTCAATAACAAAAACAAAAAAGAAAAGAAAAGAAAAAAAAAGAAAAAAGCATTGTATTGTATTTGAGGTTCAATAACAGGTTAATCCTTTAGCTTCTGAGAGAGCAGTCAATTTGAGTTAGTGTGTTGTCTTAAACCAATTGGTTTAAACCAATACAGTTAGAATTCAGTATGTAAAAAGTAAATGTGCTACAGTAAAACCTTCTACTTAAAACTGTACTTAAAAAACAGGCAGCTCTGGAAAACCTCAATAAAGGAGAAAGAACATAGTCTTGCTCTAGGGAAAATGCAGCTGGCATAACCTTTGCAGTTAGCATGAATTCACTTAACTCAATATAAATATTTGTATGTATGTACTGGTATAAATATACTATTTATATTGGTATAACAAGTTGAATTCTCTGAGAGATAAAGCTGTTACTCAAACACCTGACTGATTAATAAAGAAGTTTCCCACAGACAATCCAGGCTGTTTTTTTTCACCAGAACAAACAATCATCTCTTTAACCTTTTTTCCAAATTTGCACAGACTCTGATCAAAATTTTCCCAAAATACAGTTTTGGTCATAACTGATTTTTGTTGTAATGGAAGTTCTGCTTCCATTACAGAGAGTGGTACTGCTCTCAAAGTAAATGGCAAAGCTCCCAGTGACCTTGCTAGGTAACTCACTGTAAGCTTCATTCCAATTTTTATTCAAGAAGGAAATGTAGAATAATTTAAAAGATACGTTGTTTTTTCATGCTATCAAGAATGTATATCTTATGATCACAGATATTCTTTACATATTTTTATGGTTGTTATTTTTGCAGTACCACAATGCTTATACGGTAATAAGTACTCAGTGTCTTCAAGTTTGACTCAGGGTTCCAGTTATGCATTCTGAATAAGAAATAAAAAGGACACTATTTAGCAGAACTCCCTACCCCACAAAACTGGAAGTGGAATATCATATTTTAATGAGGCCCATTCGAATGCAGCACTTTTAATAGAATTTCTAAGCAGCTGCCTCTGAAGATAAATTAAATTGATTAAAGACCAAATTGCTGCAGTATGGAGTTGATAATTTTTCACCTCTGTCTGTATCACTAAAATGAGTTAGAATATATGTTTTGCAGGAAGCCTTGCTGGACAGAGGAAGAGAGGCATATGTATGCTAAGAAGGAGAATTTAGCTTCTCTTCAGCAACAATGTGCAGATTAGTCAATTTTGACTCTTTCTGAGTTTAGGTGTAATGTTTATCACAGAATAAACAAGGAATTAATATATGATAACCATTAGGGATAGAAAACATATCCATGAGGAATACTTTAGGAGTACATAAGAGTGCATGTCACAAGAAACTTAGACCTGTTTGGTAAGTGGTACGAATGATCTGGTGGTCTCAGTGATATGGGAGATATCCACAGACAAATGGACAGGAGAATCATCTTGATTGCCTGTGAGCCAATAGACGTATTTTCTGCCTTGATGACATTAGGTCAGAGGATCAGATAAGTCTGCATATTCTGTATGCATTGTCATAATATTTTACTTTCCATAATTAATTTACTCTGCATGCTTATTTAACTTAAATTACTAATTCCAATAGCAAAACAGAGTCTGAACTCAGAATGCCTCTGTCTAGCTTTGAATCTGTATTCATACATTTTCTCCCATTTCCAGAGCCTCAAGTAAATTCAGACCTTTTGACCTAATAGCTTAATACCCCAGTTTTGTTCTGTAACCTCTGCTGTGGGTTTTAAAACTCTATTGATTTATTCTTAATTTAGTCATGCCATTCCATGATCAAATTAAGTAAAATTATTTTTATCTGTTACTGTAATAGCAGCAGTATTTAAAGAAGTGCTCTAAACTTCCGGTTTTCCAAATAGCATTTAAAAATCCATATGTGCAACGTCATTTTGTCCAAATATTCTTGTTTTAAATGATTCAGTAGAGGTTTGTGGAGTTTTGTAATTTTTATATTGCAGTACATTAACTGGTATTCATTAAAGATCACTCAGTCCTTCGGCACCAACCGTGGTTGGAAAATTGGGGAAATGTGCACAAACCCCAAATCGTTGCATGCTAAGTGTTGCAGTCCCACCTGCCAGCTACCCTGTGGAGACTCACAGCTTCCATGTAGAAACTCAAGAGCAATTTCCTCAAAAATCTCATCTACAACTGCCACATGTGACTTGACCAAAGGTCCATCTGGTCCTGTCTCCGGCTTGGTGGAATTCATCAGGAAGGTGCATTTTCTATCTTGAGATGCAGCTCCCACAGTGTGGGTGTGCTGACAGCTGCAGTTTCCCTCAGATGTAGGAAACAACTATTTTCTCTCTTTTCTGCTTCCTAGTTCCTAGTAATTTTTGGCAGTTATTTTGCTTTTTTGGTTGCTCTTGAATACTGAGATGCCCTTTTTGAGGAGCGGTCTGTGAAGGGCTCAGGATCCCTGGTGGCAATGGCCAGAGCCCCACCTCTGAGTGTACAGCATGTGGGTTGTTTACTCCCACCTGCATTTATTTAATGGCACACTTCATCATCTGCTAATTTATGACCCAGTCACGTAGCCTTTCACCTCTCACAGATGGCCCTTGCTTGACCTGCCTCACTGTAGGTCATTAGGAAACTTTGTCATTAGGAATTTCAGTATTGTCCCCTTATTTATGTTGTGTGCAGTGAAGAGTGCAGGTTCCACGGCAGACCTCTGCAGAGCTTCAGCTACTTCCCCCATTACTGTATTTACTTCTCACTGGTTGTTTTCTGTAAGAGCCTTTTAAGTGAGGTTTTGTCAGAAGCCTCTTTAAAATGGTGAAAGAGAAACTGCATCTGCTGGCCCTTGTCAAAGGGCACCAGTGAATCTGCAGGATGAATCATCCAAGTTGCCCAGCAGGTAATGCCAAGCAGAGTCCTGTGCTTTACACCATGCTAGGACACCCGTTGCTCACTGTCTAGCATTTATCACTCTTTTTCAGGGTTAAGATGGCAGCTAAATAGCAGAACAACTCCCTCCAAAAAGTGGAGCTGGAGGGTGTGCTCCTCTTCAGTAGCTCAGTGCATAGGGCAACCTTCCACCCTCTTGTCCTAGGAAGCACGGTTCCTGTTTGACCAAAAAGGTGCCCTAATCCACAGACCCTGCAAGACCAGGGGAACCCAGGTATCATCAAAGATAGTTTGCTCAGAATAGAAAACATTCTTATATATTGGGAAGGTATGAAGTAAGGAGGTCATTTGCCCAGAGGAGAAAATTTGAGGCTCTAGGACTTGTTATAGGCATATAATATTTTTGCAAGTTTTACAGACTTGTTCTGTGCAATACCCAAGAAGCTACAAAACATTTGAGAGGCTGGCAAAATGGAAATATTTGGAGGATGGTTCATTTGTAATTGTTACAGAGACCTGTAAGGATTCTTGCTTTTGTTAGATTTTTGTTTTCCAAAAGCCTGATTTAAAGAACTGTTTAAGAATATGCTTACATGGAAGCACATTCAGAGCTCAGGGATTTTTGCATTATCATTAAGAACATGTTTTCAGTCCCTAACAGGCCAGACCTCAGTCTGTGAGGGTCACCTTCTCACTCCAAAGGGCTGGCAGTGGCATCCGGTACTTTTGTAATAGTTCTTGTGCTCATTTGCAGACTAAATGGCAACAGCTAAAGCAGCTTATTGATGACAGCTAAACATACTTGTGTGGTGGGGCCCAGTGCTGTCTCCATTTATGACAGCAGCAGTGGAGAGGTGGGACTCATCTTACCTAGCTTTAGACACCTACACTAGAGACATCTACTTCTGAGCTCGTCGCCTCAGACTATTTAGGGCTGGCAGAGAGAAACAAGCGCTTGGTAAGGGTGATTCATCTGGCTTGTTTTAATCGTGTACTTTAGGAGATAAATTGTTCTATGGAAATGTCTTTTTTTTTTTTCCTAGTAACTATGCAGAAAGTGTAAATGACTGTCTCAGATATACAAATCCTCACAGCAGATGTCTCAAACTGCAAAGATACATGCCGCACTTGGTTTTTCAACGTTTCCATCACACTTTCAACATTTACAGTGAGTTACAGTGTGGTCCCATGGCAAGCCTTTAACTGGCTAGCTGTGCACTGAGTCTTAAGCCTTAAAGCACTTTTGATATGGTCTGGACAGGATATTTAAAGCTGTTCTCTCTGCTACCTACACAATGCAAGCATCTGTACTTAGTAAAAAAGAACACATCATCCAGTGCCTTCTACTGCCTGTTTTTGCTCCATGGCTTTGACTGGTAATGTGGAGTGAGTAGTTCAGGTTTAGGTGTCCCTATCACAAGCATCTTAAGTCAGTTGAGAGAAGTCTCATTCATCATGGTGGAAACAGAAGGATGACTGTTTTCTGGGGCTGGTGAACTCTGTAGGTAATGACATAGGTGGCAGCACTGGAAGTGATTTCCTTCTATTGCTTCTGAATGCTGTGGGAGAGAGGTTGGCTGAAAAAGAGGGAAGAGAGGGAAGAACGGTGGCTGCAGTTGGGATTTATAAAACAGGAAAATAAATTAATATAAGGGAGAATGAAAAACCAAATTTAGTAAAAGGAAGATAAGCATTTAAATTCTATCTCAGTATCTTCATTTTCTCTGATAGGGGTTATGGCAGTCTGCTACAAGGGGTAAAGGAAGAATGCCATTAAAAGTCTGAAGGAGGATGTCCAGAAATAAAATTCTTCAGTGTCCTGCCTCATTGATTTGGAAAAGCCATTTTACTATCTTTAGATTCATATGCATTCTGCTGCCAGCTGGCCCTTGAGCAGTGTTAGAAAGAGAGTGATGAGCTTCTCATCCATATGCGGGTTTGGTGTCACCTCATCAGTGCACCTGCAGAAACCATCCCTGTGGGGACATGGGGGCTGGGCAGGGAAAAGTACAGGTCGGGCTCTTTTGCATGCCAGCTGACAGGCAAGTACACAACATGGTAAATAGGAGGTTGGGACCACATGGGTATATATCATCTGTAACATCCACCATTTCCAAGGTGGTGTTGGATAATCTACTGATGATCTACTCCAAACAATCTGGTTTGGAGTAGATTATGTCCTGTGTGTCCTCCAGGATAGCGTTGCATGCATTGGAAAAGGCTGTGCCCATTCGACATCTAACCCTCTAGAAGTACAGGAAATTGTGAGGGCATGATACAGTTTCACTGATGAATAGTTAAAACTTCCAGCTTGTAATGGCAAATCACCAGGTCAGTGATTCTTTTACATCAAAATATGAGGCCTGTCATAGAATGGTTTAGGTTGGAAGTGACCTAAAATATCATCTAGTTCTAACCTCCCTGCCATGGGCAAGGACACCTTCCACTAGATCAGGTTACTCAAATCCCCATTCAGCCTGGCCTTGAAGACTTCCAGGGAAGGACCATCCACAGTTTCTGTAGGAAACCTGCTCCACTATACTACCACTCTGGCAGTAAACAATTTCTTCCTTACATATCTAATATAAATCTACTATTTTTCAGTTTAAGACCATTACACCTTGTCTTATCAATACATGCCCTTGTTTCATCTTGAAACCCATGGTTTCATGATGGTTTCATGCTTAGGAAAACTTTTTATTCAACCCACCATACAAATGCATCCAAAGAATAAACACCGTTAGAAAGGTAAGCTTTAAGCTGCAAGATCACTTTAGAAGTGATGATACACTGAATGTTGTCACTTGCTGAGAGTGAATATTTCTTTTGGTATGTTTATCACAAAGTCCAATATGCCTGGACAAGAGAAACATCAGTAAAGTCTAACTTAATTTCATAGGTAGTAACTGCCATAGAATAGAGTGAAAAGGCAGTGATATTCTTGTAGGCTGACCAAATGAGCTGCTGACTCATGCATATCTACACAGTGCAATGGGGAGGAAGGTGGGCAGCTTTAGCCCATAGTAGGGAGAAGATCCTTGCCAGTATCTGTTGTGGAGTGCCCCCCAAACACTGCATTGTTTTATTATGTTGAGTATCTGATGCATCAGATGATCTTCCCCTTTTTAAGTGACTGCCAAGACTACTGAACCAGAGGGCCAGGCATGTTATATTGCTGTCTCAGTGATCAGCTTTTGTTTTGGAAAAAATAACACAGCTTCTGTGGTGTGATTCAGAGTATCTACTCATCTTGGGATATCATATACCCTAGTGGCTTAAAGCATGTTTCCTTGTGTTAAAAACTCCAGCAGGAGATGTTTAAATTCTGTTTTCCTGCTTCCAAGGAAAATAACTTCAGAGAAGACAGGGATGGCAGGTGCACTGTTCTAGAAGGAGGAACATTTTTGCCTGCCTCTCCAAGTAAGTGCAAAGAATGGGAGAAGGCTCTTCCTTGCACTGATGCAGTGACACAAACCGCTCCCAAACTTTTTCTTGGCAGCCTGACTGCCTGGATTTGCTTTTTCTGTGCCCAGGTCTTCCTGTGGTCCGTGAAAATGTTGCTGGAGTTTATTAGGGCGCACAAAGTTTTTTGTTTACAACACAGTACAGTACATCCAGCAGAAAAGCTTGAAAGAAAATTAGATATTTCATAATCATTGCAGGACTTGTGTAGTGAATAGCAAAGAGGGTGTGGGCAGCTGCCCATTTTGTGGTGAAGTGAAAAGAAACGAATGTACTGTTTGATAAACTGAACCCTGACTGGTCCATGGCATGACTGAGGCAAGAAGTATTAGTTGCAAGCAATATAATACAAAGACAATGTATGTAAATTATATCAAATGAACACAAGATTCAAAGACAGCCTTTTTTTTTTTTT